>JAMXBD010002617.1:0-178534 GCA_024138025.1 Combretum micranthum
GATAAATTGGCGAGGCTGTACATGAAGGAAATTGTTCCGTTTACATGGGGTACCGCCGGATTGTGTCATCGAGACCCAGGTTTGTGTCTAAGTTCTGGATAAGCTTGCAAAGTGATTTGGGGACAAAGTTGCATTTTAGCACAGCCTATCATCCTCAAACTGATGGACAGTCGGAAAGAACGATCCAACTTTGGAATATAGCTTAGCATGTGTGATGAGTTCAAGGGAAGTTGGGAACGCATTTACCTTGGTTGAGTTCGCTTACAACAATAGCTATCATTCGACTATCAAATGCACCTTATGAGGCCTTATATGGACGTAATGTAGATCCCCCCGTTGTTTGGATGATTTGATAAGGTAGTTCTTGACCCGATCTAGTCAAATGCCACCGATAAGGTTCGGATAATCCAACAACGGAATGAATAAGGAAGCTCAATAGACAGAAGAGCTGGGCAATTTGAAAAGAAGGTTTCTGAGTTCAAGTGGGTGATCATGTGTATTTAAAGATAAATCCTATCAAAAGTATCCATCGAGTTCGCTCACAAGGAAAATTGAGCCCCCGTATATTGGTCCTTTCGAAGTATTGGAACTTGGAGAATTAGCATATCGCCATTGCCTTACCGCCAAATCTTTAAGAGTGCACAAGTTTTTCATGTCTCGTTCTTCGCAAGCACATAGCCACCCGGATCAAGTTAAAGAATTGAACCGTGTAATTAAAAGAAAACCTCACTTACGAGGAGCAACCGGTACGATCTTGGATACAAAAGATACAAAGTTAAGGAAAAGGAAATTAAGTATGTGAAGGTTCTTTGAGAATCATACACAAGAACAACTTGGGAGGCAGAAAGTGAAATGCGCAGAAGTACCCTAGTTTGTTTTGAGGAATCATACGTCTTCAAGTTTTGCGACAAAACTTTCTTTAGGTGGGTAGGTTGTAAACCCCTGTTTTCTAAGCCCTAAACCTTACCGGAAAGTCTACCGGAGACCTTAAGTCAACAAATTTGAATAAAACCCTACAGTTTAGATCCCGAAAACCCGAGTTCGCAATCGAGGAGTCGAAAAATAATTAAAGTGTTTAGGATCTCCGTAATAATATTTGAATTATTAAAAAGATCAGATCGTTCAATTTCGGCTTATTTCGAACCCGTTTGGATACTGCTTTGGAAAGCGTGTCCCGGGCTCGGAAAAATGAAAAATATATCTTTAAATTTTTAGACTCGTATTTTTATAAGGATTTCAAAAATATCAAGTTTAGAATTTTTCGGATTCTAAAAATATCATTATAGCTCATATAAGCTTATTTTACTCTTACCGGTAACTAAATTGTTAAATTTCTAAAAATAATTTAATTGATTATTTTATTTAAATCATAAAAATTCTGCTACTTTAATAAAAATATTTTTCTTAATTTATTTATAAATTTCTTATTCAAAAAGTCACTTTATCAACCCATACCTCAAGTACACATACATTATCATTACTACACATTATTATGTCTTCTTTTGCTTTTTCTTACACTCGTCTTCCCAAAATTGCAGCTGCCCATTCCCCATAAAATTAGCCACTTTTCATTATTTTTAATTATTTATTTGATATTTTAAAAGTCTCTTTTAGTTACAATTGGATGCAACTTGTTACACTTTCAAAATTGCAAGTTAAAACAAGTTACACTCACTCCTCCCACACTCAAAATCACGACCAGCCCTCCCTTCATGCAGCTGCCATTTTATTTTATTTTTAAATTATTTAACACACATTTATCTCTATTTAACATCTTATTCCCTCTCTCTTTCATCTTTACAAACCCTACATTTTTCCTCTCTCTTTTTCCCTCTCTTTTCTCTTCTTCCTTGCTTGTCTTCTTGAAAACAAGCTGTCCCCATTTTTCTTTTTTGCTTCCACATATATTTCTTGCAATTATTTGAGGTAATCTTTCTCTTTTAGCTCTTATAAGATGTTCTAGGATGATACCATGGATGTTTCATGCATCAAAGGATATTCCACAAGCTTAAAAGGCTATGGATGATGATGCCAAGAAGTGAAACACTCCTCTAGATGATGTTTTCTTTTGTTCTTAGTATTTTTGTTATATGGAAGGCTTGTTTATCTTCTTGTTTTTGTGATAGCTTGTAGATCTAGAGTTTTATCAAGCTTTAGTTGTGTTTATGTGTAGATCTAGAAGCTTAAGGCTTACTACTAAGTTTTTCTTATGCTTTCATGGATATATTGAGTAGATCTTAGATTCAAGTTGGAATGAAAAAGAAAAATTCGTAACTTGTCAATGCCCTATTTTAAAAACCCTCTTTCAAGTCTTAAAATGGAAGCTTTTGTTAAGAAAATGAAGGTTTGATGGATGTATATCATCAAGGCTTCATCTTACAAGAATCAAAGTTGATTTTCAAAGTTTATTTTCAAAAACAAAAATTGTATTTTCGGATCAAGACAAAGATCCAAAATAAAAACATGTTTTCCAACTCACAAATGAGGATTTTATTCAAGAAATGAAGGGTTCTTGAGATATAATATGTAATGGGTTGTTTTTCATGAGTTTTGATAAATTTTCCAAGAGATATGTCCAAATAAATTTAGAAAATTCGGATCAAGACCAAGACCTATTTTTGAAACCCATCATCCAACTTTAAAATGAAGATTTAGACAAAAATATAAGGGGCTCTTGATATAGATATCTTAAGGAATGAAACTTCATAAGTTTAAATGAGTTTTCCTAAAAGTATAGCTTAGATCAAATGTTTTGTAAAAGACAAAATTGTTCTTGTATTCATGTGAACTTCAAAGAGGAAATTCGTAATTATGGAGACCAATTTTTAAAACCTTCTTTTGATCTCAAAACAAGTATTTATATTGAAAATGGAATGCTTTGATGATATATATAGAAAATTATTTTCATTGAACTAAGTAAGTTTTAGTAAAGGAATTACTCAAAACAAGACAATGAGTTTCAACTTGTAAATTTCGGTTTTATGAAAATGGATCCTTAGAAGTTTCATTTGAACTGTTTGGTATTAGATAAGTGTGTAATCTCTTAATTTTGTTGTGAGGATCCCCTTGCAAGCTTAGGACTAAAATAAATTGGCCTAAGTAGTTAAATGGAGTAGATATGGAAATTTTTCACAAAGGCTCAAAATCTGGAATTTTCGTAACCCTACTGTACAGTATTTCCGACCCTAAATGACCTTAAATGTTTGAATTAACTTTAGAAATGATAGCTCTTTCGAAGTAGGTATAAATCGGTATATTATAAGCTAAATTCCGAGTTAAAATGAGTTAGATATGACCTTTTTAAGTTAAGGATTCAACCTAGACGGAAATTGACGAACTTAGTAAATAAAATTGTTAAGTTTAATAGAACTTCATAAAAATACTCATTGAGGGTATTCTTTGTACCTAGGTGAATTGGAGGACGGGTTACCACTTCCCGAGGACTATTACGACTAGTGGATTTTCACTACATGGACAAGTGAGTTCATTTCTCAATTAATTATGCTCTTGGATGTGCTTGTAGTAGTAGTGGCATTAGACTTAGGAAAAGATAAAATTGTGTTTGAATGGTGATCTAAACTTGCATGAATGAACGATAAGTATATCGAGGCAAGCTTTGTTGTAATAATCTTGTATGAGCTAGTATAGATTTGGAATGTCTGAAAATTGTATGGTCACTTTAAATTATCTAAGTAATATGTCATGATTATATGAATAAACTGTACATGCATATCACGTAGTGAGTCTTATATCATTGTCGAGTATGTCTTTGGTGGGACAAAGGTGTACTCGGGAGGCAGCGGGTCTTTAATGAAGGGATTAGGTTGCATGACTTATGGACCACCCCATTCAAATAATGAAACTATGGTTGCATGACTTATGGACCAACATTAAAAATTGTGGTTGCATGTCTTATGGACCACCCCACTTAAGATTGGGACTATGGTTGCATGTCTTATGGACCAACTTTGGAATTGTAGTTGCATGTCTTATGAACTACCCCAAACCCCGAATGGAGGGCGTAAATTCATTCACTTATGACTACCGGAAAGTCATATGCTCGTTGCTCATATGCTTGTGCATTCATATGGTTGCTTAACTATAACTTGCTTGTATAGATATTTTAGCTTGGTCGGGCATGTTACTTGAAGAAAATGAATCTCACTAAGCATTAGCTTATACCCCAATAGTTTTTGTTGCAGTGTTCCTATTTTTGGATGTTCCGAGAGGACATTTTGTGCAGGTTTATCACATGGAATTAAAGAGCTTTTGAGGAAGTCGGGACCTAGTGTAGGCGTGGACTTCTAGGAAAATCTCTTTAATGTAGAATTCAATATGTAATTGAGCTAAACGATGTAGACTCCTATTATTTTGGCGGGGGTATGCCCCCTTGGCTTTTGTAAAGTTTAACTATTTATCTTGTGTGATTTATATTCTTAATGCTATGTATGCTTTCTTAAGACTACTCGAATCAAAGTGTGATCCTAAAAGTTGTGTGAGTACACCTTACACTCATATAAACTTATGGGATGACTAAGGATGCCATACTTAAGTTTAAATATCGAGTGTGGTGGACTGTCGCGTTTAGGGTACCCTTTGGGGCGTGACAGTTTAAGTTGGTATCAGAGCATGGTTAAGAGTTTACAATCATAACTACAAATAACTAGCCTTAAGAAAGGATAAAAAGGAAAGATAGAATAGAATTACCAAGGAAGACTTAGATGGGAAGACGACCATAGTATCGGTCCTAAAATCCTATCACTATAACCCTTGTGGATAGTAACCACTAGGAAACAATCGACTTAGTATCGCAAAACCTTCATAGGTGATATAATAAGACTCGCATAGAATACCGCTTAGTTGCTTTAGTTGTTTTTGGTATTGTGTTGTTATTATTACATGTTGATTGTTTCGTTGTTACTTATAGTATAAAATTTTACTTGACTTTTGACTATGAGGATTTTTACACATGTTGTCCACATTTCAATAAAGCTATATTTATGTTTTATGATCTTAGGATTTTATTACGTAAATTCCCTGATTTACCTTTTCAAACTTTTTATTTTCCGCTCGTATTACTATTTCTTTTATTTCCGTTACCTCGTTTGAAAACATTAATAGAATATATTGAGAAGATTACTTAACTAGACAAAAATAAAATTTGCTACAGCCGAGGTAGAAGAAGAAGACGTCAGGAGGAAAGCGCCTCCAATCAACCCAATATGGAAGAAGGGCAACAAGCCGCCCCTCCTCCAAATCCACCTGCAGATGCTACACAGGTAGCTTTGCAAGCCATGCTTGGACAAATGGCACAAATGACACAAGTGCTCGAAGCACTTCGACAAAGTTTGCCGGCAGCGGCACAAGCACAAGCTCCAGCTCCAACTCCGCCACCACCTGCACCCCAAGCTTCTGTGGGGATGCCAGCACAGGAAAGCGCGCACTCTCACACTGCGCCTTTGCCTCCTCCACCACCTATGAGGCCATACAGAAGCTCCCTACCCGAGTTCATTAAGAGTAACAGATATTTTGAAGGGACTTTTGGGAGACCGGATGAGGCTGAGGATTGGTTAGCTCAGATAGAGCGATCCTTCAGGGCTTTTGAAGTGCCACACCACCTGAGAGTTGATTATGGCACTTACCTGCTTCGGTTGAATGCACGGGTTTGGTGGGAATCGAAAGAAAGAGAGCTCATGCCACCAGTTACTTGGGAAAGGTTCCGCCATGAGTTTTGGAGAATTACTTCCCCGGAGTCTCCGGGCAGTTCAGCTCAGAATTCCTGAACATTGCTCAGAAGGGAAGGACTGTGGAGCAATATGAAACTGAGTTTAGTCGATTACTGCAATATGCTCCGGATTCTTACAAGCACAGTGAGGAGCTAAAAATACGAGTTTTCTTAAATGGATTAGATGAGGAGTTGAGGATGAGGCTAGAAGAGTTTAATATTAAGAACTTTGTTGAGCTGTAGAAAGAGCCCGGATAGTGGAAGGGGCTAAGAAAAGGAAGGGCAAGACTGCTGAGAAGCCACCCTCGGTTTTTGGAAAGAAGTTTTATGGGGGATCAGGATCTGGATTCTCCCACAAGAGGTTCAAGCCGTCTTATGGCTATAAGGGTAACACTAGTGGGGGACAGGCTACCCCTAAGAGTGTCAGTTGCTGGAAATGTAAGGGGGATCACTACCCCAAGAAATGCCCACAGTTGGCATAAGTGTTATTTCTGTGGCGACTCATCCCACAAGATTGCTAACTGCCCAAAGAAGACTACGACCATGTGCTTTGTCTGCAAGCAATTTGGTCACTTTGCCAATGAGTGCCCTCAAAGGAAGAATGCTCCAGCTAAACCTTTTGGGGGATCAGCAGCAGCAAGACCCGGGAACGGGAATAGTGGGAACAATAATAGCAGCCGTGCTGGGTCAGCAATGCACGGAATGAGGATCTACAACCTCGAAGGGCAATGGGTATGCGAAGAGATGGGAAATGAAGACTGCGGATTGGCTGCTCTCGAGGAGGATAATGGCCCGGACTTCGGTCTTGTGACAGGTAGGTCTCCTAACTCTTGTCTTTGTTTTTCTGCTGCTTTGATTTGTTAAGATTCAAGTATAAGAAAAGAAAAACAAGTTTGGTTAAGTTAAAGTAGTTAGGAAGATAAGTTAGGATGGTGTGAAGGTAGTGATTAGTAAGTGTTGGACGCAGGACACATACGGATAGCTAAGACGACTGCTTATGCTCTTTTTGACACGGGAGCCACACATTCGTTCATCACCACCAGATTGGCTAGACAAGTTGGTTTACCAATAGCCACTATTGCCTCTAGCTTTCGTGTTAGAACCCCGACTGGGAGTGTGGTGACGACAAATGAGATGCTAAAGGATTGTCCAATGGAGATTCATGGGCATGGTACGAAGTGTGATTTGATAGTATTGGAGATGAGTAAATATGAAGTGATTTTGGGTATGAGTTGGTTAGCCATTGCTAAAGCCGTTGTGGATTGTCGAAGGAAGAAAGTAAATTTCAAGGATGTTGATGGAATGGATGTTGAGTTCACAGGTGAGACGGTAGTTTCAAGAGGAACTGATCTATGCTCATTTGAGTTGCTTATGGATGGAGAGGATAAGATGGAAAGTGAAGGTTGTCTTAATGCAACAGAAAAGAAGAAGGATTACCTAAGATTGAGGATATAACGTTGTCAAAGAATTTCTCGATGTCTTTCCGGATGAGCTACCAGGTTTGCCACCTAAGAGGGAAATTGATTTTGAGATTGACTTGGTGCCAAATACTGAGCCGATATCTAAAGCGCCGTATCGTATGGCCCCTGTTGAGTTAAAGGAATTACAAAAGCAATTGCAAGAACTCTTGGACCATGGATTCATAAGACCAAGTGTGTCACCATGGGGTGCACCTGTATTATTTGTTAAGAAGAAGGATGGTTCAATGAGATTATGTGTTGATTATCGGGAGTTGAACAAGGTTACAATTAAGAATAAGTATCCACTTCCAAGGATTGATGACCTTTTCGATCAGCTACAAGGAGCAAGTGTATTCTCACGGATTGATCTACGATCAGGGTATCATCAGTTAAGGGTCAAACCTGAAGATGTGCCAAGACTGCTTTTCGGACTCGTTATGGACATTATGAGTTCTTAGTGATGTCTTTTGGATTAACGAATGCTCCTGCCGCCTTCATGGACTTGATGAACGAGTATATAAGTCATTGTTGGACAAATGTGTGATTGTGTTTATTGATGATATTTTGATTACTCGAAGACAAGAGCAACACGAAGAGCACCTTCGCATGGCCTTACAAATCCTAAGAACATAAGCTATACGCCAAATTTTCTAAGTGTGACTTTTGGCTAGATAGGATTTCATTTTTGGGACATGTTGTGTCGGGTGAAGGCATATCAGTAGACCCCGAGAAGATTAAGTCTGTGGTGGAATGGAAGCCGCCTAAGACCGTGACTGAAGTAAGGAGCTTTCTGGGTTTAGCCGGATATTACAGGAAGTTTGTCCAAGACTTTTCCAAGATAGCCAAGCCGTTAACTCAGTTAACGCAAAAGAATGAAAAGTTTGTTTGGACGGAAAAGAGGGACCAAAGTTTTCAAGAATTGAAGCAAAGGCTTGTCTCTGCTCCGATTTTGGTTTTGCCAAACCCCGAGAAACCCTACACGGTACATAGTGATGCTTCGAAAAATGGTCTCGGATGCGTTCTCATGCAAGGAGGAAAGGTGATTGCATATGCTTCAAGACAGCTAAGGCCACATGAGCAAAATTACCCCACGCATGACTTGGAACTAGCCGCTGTTGTCTTTGCCTTGAAGATATGGAGACATTACCTATATGGACAACGGTGTGAGATCTACACCGACCACAAGAGTCTTAAGTATTTGTTCACCCAAAAGGAGTTGAACATGAGGCAGCGAAGATGGCTAGAGTTAATTAAAGATTACGATTTGGGGATAAATTATTGCCCGGGAAGGGTGAATGCAGTTGCCGATGCCTTGAGTCGCAAGAACCACGAGGAGGTTGCAACTCTTTTGACGGACCAGAAAGAATTGATTAAAGAATTTGAGAGGCTAAGCATCGAATTTGTTGGGCAAGACTTGGAAATGGAAATAGCAAATTTGGTGTTGGAACCAACTTTGGTGGAAAGGATTAAAGAGGCTCAGCGCTATGATGAAGTGATACAAAGGATAAAAAGGGAAGTTCAGGAAGGAAAGTATACTGATTTTTCAATAGATGATGAGGATGTGTAAGGATGAAGGACGATTGTGTGTGCCTGATGACGAAGAAATGAGGAAGGAAATCATGAGTGAAGCACACAATTCTGGGTACACGGTACACCCGGGAGGAACCAAGATGTACCAAGACCTTAAGGGACATTATTGGTGGAACGGAATGAAACGGGATGTGGCAGATTTTGTGATTAAGTGCCCAACATGCCAACAAGTGAAGGTGAACATCAAAGGCCGGGTGGATTGTTAAAACCTTTGCCTATACCGGAGTGGAAGTGGGACCAGATTTCTATGGACTTTGTTTGTGGTTTACCAAGGACACCGTCAGGTCATGATGCTATATGGGTTGTGGTTGACCGGTTAACTAAGTCTGCTCACTTCTTGCCAATAAGTATGACTTTCTCCATGGATAAATTGGCGAGGCTGTACATGAAGGAAATTGTTCGTTTACATGGGGTACCGGCCGGGATTGTGTCGGATCGAGACCCGAGGTTTGTGTCTAAGTTCTGGATAAGCTTGCAGAAGTGTTTGGGGACAAAGTTGCATTTTAGCACAGCCTATCATCCTCAAACTGATGGACAGTCGGAAAGAACGATCCAGACTTTGGAAGATATGCTTAGGGCATGTGTGATGGAGTTCAAGGGAAGTTGGGAAGCGCATTTACCTTTGGTTGAGTTCGCTTACAACAATAGCTATCACTCGACTATCAAGATGCCGCCTTATGAGGCCTTATATGGACGTAAGTGTAGATCCCCGTTGTTTTGGGATGATGTTGAGAAGGAGTTCTTGGACCCGATCTAGTGCAAGATGCCACCACAAGGTTCGGATAATCCAACAACGAATGAAGGAAGCTCAGGATAGACAGAAAAGCTGGGCAGATTTGAAAAGAAGGGTTCTTGAGTTTCAAGTGGGTGATCATGTGTATTTAAAGATAAATCCTATCAAAAGTATCCATCGAGTTCGCTCACAAGGAAAGTTGAGCCCCCGGTATATTGGTCCTTTCGAAGTATTGGAACGGGTTGGAGAATTAGCATACCGCCTTGCCTTACCGCCAAATCTTTCGGGAGTGCACAATGTTTTTCATGTCTCGGTTCTTCGCAAGCACATAGCCGACCCGGATCAAGTTATAGAGTTGGAACCGGTGTTATTAAAAGAAAACCTCACTTACGAGGAGCACCCGGTACAGATTTTGGACACAAAGATACAAAAGTTAAGGAATAAGGAAATTAAGTATGTGAAGGTTCTTTGGAGGAATCATGCACATGAGGAAGCAACTTGGGAGGCAGAAAGTGAAATGCGGCAGAAGTACCCTAGTTTGTTTGAGGATCAGGTACGTCTTTCAAGTTTTGCGGACAAAACTTTCTTTAAGGTGGGTAGGTTGTAAACCCCTGTTTTCTAAGCCCTAAACCTTAAGCCGGAAAGTCTACCGGAGACCTTAAGTCAACAATCTTGAGTAAAACCCTACAGTTTAGATCCTGAAAACCCGAGTTCGCAAATCGAGGAGTCGAAAAATAATTAAAGTGTTTAGAATAGTCCGTAATAATATTTGAATTATTAAAAAATCAGATCGGTTCAATTTCGGCTTATTTCGAACCCGTTTGGATACTGCTTTGGAAAGCGTGTCCCGGGGCTCGGAAAATTAAAAATATATCTTTAATATTTTTAGACTCGTATTTTTATAAGGATTTCAAAAATATCAAGTTTAGAATTTTTCGGATTCTAAAAATATCAGTTATAGCTCATATAAGCTTATTTTACTCTTACCGGTAACTAAATTGTTAAATTTCTAAAAATAATTTAATTGATTATTTTATTTAAATCATAAAAATTCTGCTACTTTAATAAAAATATTTTTCTTAATTTATTTATAAATTTTCTTATTCAAAAAGTCACTTTATCAACCCATACTCAAGTACACATACATTATCATTACTACACATTATTATGTCTTCTTTTGCTTTTTCTTACACTCTCTTCCCAAAATTGCAGCTGCCCATTCCCCATAAAATTAGCCACTTTTCATTATTTTTAATTATTTATTTGATATTTTAAAGTCTCTTTTAGTTAAATGGATGCAACTTGTTACACTTTCAAAATACAAGTTAAAACAAACACCACTCCTCCCACACTCAAAATCACGCCAGCCCTCCCTTCATGCAGCTGCATTTTTATTTTTTTTTAAATTATTTAACACACTTATCTCTATTTAAACATCTTATTCCTCTCTCTTTCATCTTTACAAACCCTACATTTTTCCTCTCTCTTTTTCCCTCTCTTTTCTCTTCTTCTTGCTTGTCTTCTTGAAAACAAGCTGTCCCCATTTTTTTTGCTTCCATATATTTCTTGCAATTATTTGAGGTAATCTTTCTCTTTTAGCTCTTATAAGATGTTCTAGGATGATACCATGGATGTTTCATGCATCAAAGGACATTCCACAAGCTTAAAAGGCTATGGATGATGATGCCAAGAAGTGAAACACTCCTCTAGATGATGATCTCTTTTGTTCTTAGTATTTTTGTTATATGGAAGGCTTGTTTATCTTCTTGTTTTGTGATAGCTTGTAGATCTAGAGTTTTATCAAGCTTTAGTTATGTTTATGTGTAGATCTAGAGTTCAAGGCTTACTACTAAGTTTTTCTTATGCTTTCATGGATATATATTGAGTAGATCTTAGATTCAAGTTGGAATGAAAAAGAAAAATTCGTAACTTGTCAATGCCCTATTTTAAAAACCCTCTTTCAAGTCTTAAAATGGAAGCTTTTGTTAAGAAAATGAAGGTTTGATGGATGTATATCATCAAGGCTTCATCTTACAAGAATCAAAGTTGATTTTCAAAGTTTATTTTCAAAAACAAAAATTGTATTTTCGGATCAAGACAAAGATCCAAAATAAAAACATGTTTTCAACTCACAAATGAGGATTTTATTCAAGAAATGAAGGGTTCTTAGATATAATATGTAATGGGTTGTTTTTCATGAGTTTTGATGAATTTTCTCAAGAGATATGTCCAAAATAAATTTATGAAAATTCGGATCAAGACCAAGACCTATTTTTGAAACCCATCATCAACTTTAAAATGAAGATTTAGACAAAAATATAAGGGCTCTTGATATAGATATCTTAAGGAATGATTTTCATAAGTTTAAATGAGTTTTCCTAAAAGGTATTGCTTAAATCAAGTGTTTGTAAAGACAAAATTTAGGTCTTGTTTCATTGTAAGTTCAAAGTGGAAATTCGTAATTATGGGAGACCAATTTTAAAACCTTCTTTTTGATCTCAAAACAAGTATTTATTGAAAATGGAATGCTTTGATGATACATATATATAGGAAAATTATTTTCATTGAACTAAGTAAGTTTTAGTAAAGGAATTACTCAAAACAAGACAATGAGTTTCAACTTGTAATTTCGGTTTTATGAATATGGATTCTTAGAAGTTTCATTTGAACTTTGTGTTTGGTATTAGATAAGTGTGTAATCTCTTAATTTTGTTTTGAGGATCCCTTGCAAGCTTAGGACTAAAATAAATTGGCCTAAGTAGTTAAATGAGTAGATATGGAAATTTTTCACAAAGGCTCAAATCTGGAATTTTCGTAACCCTACTGTACAGTACGTTTCCGACCCTAAATGACCTTAAATGTTTGAATTAACTTTAGAAATGGATAGCTCTTTCGAAGTAGGTATAAATCGGTATATTATAAGCTAAATTCCGAGTTAAAATGAGTTAGATATGACCTTTTTAAGTTAAGGATTCAACCTAGACGGAAATTGACGAACTTAGTAAATAAAATTGTTAAGTTTAATAGAACTTCATAAGAGATACTCATTGAGGGTATTCTTTGTACCTAGGTGAATTGGAGGACGGGTTACCACTTCCCGAGGACTATTACGACTAGTGGATTTTCACTACATGGACAAGTGAGTTCATTTCTCAATTAATTATGCTCTTGGATGTGCTTGTAGTAGTGGCATTAGACTTAGGAAAAGATAAAATTGTGTTTGAATGGTGATCTAAACTTGCATGAATGAACGATAAGTATATCGAGGCAAGCTTTGTTGTAATAATCTTGTATGAGCTAGTATAGATTTGGAATGTCTGAAAATTGTATGGTCACCTTTAAATTATCTAAGTAATATGTCATGATTATATGAATAAACTGTACATGCATCACGTAGTGAGTCTTATCATTGTCGAGTATCTTTGGTGGGACAAAGGTGTACTGGGAGGCAGCGGGTCTTTAATGAATGGGGATAGGGTTGCATGACTTATGGACCACCCCATTCGAATAATGAAACTATGGTTGCATGACTTATGGACCAACATTAAAATTGTGGTTGCATGTCTTATGGACCACCCCACTTAAGATTGGGATATGGTTGCATGTCTTATGGACCAACTTTGGAATTGTAGTTGCATGTCTTATGAACTACCCCAAACCCCGAATGGAGGGCGTAAATTCATTCACTTATGACTACCGGAAAGTCATATGCCGTTGCTCATATGCTTGTGCATTCATATGGTTGCTTAATTATAACTTGCTTGTATAGATATTTTAGCTTGGTCGGGCATGTTACTTGAAGAAAATGAATCTCACTAAGCATTAGCTTATACCCCAACAGTTTTTGTTGCAGTGTTCCTATTTTTGGATGTTCCGAGAGGACATTTTGTGCAGGTTTATCACATGGAATTAAAGAGCTTTTGAGGAAGTCGGGACCTAGTGTAGGCGTGGACTTCTAGGAAAATCTCTTTAATGTAATTCAGATATGGTAATTGGAGCTAAACGATGTAGACTCCTATTATTTTGGCGGGGGTATGCCCCCTTGGCTTTTGTAAAGTTTAACTATTTATCTTGTTGTGATTTATATTCTTAATGCTATGTATGCTTTCTTAAGACTACTCGAATCAAAGTGTGATCCTAAAAGTTGTGTGAGTACACCTTACACTCAATATATAAACTTATGGGATGACTAAGGATGCCATACTTAAGTTTAAATATCGAGTGTGGTGGACTGTCGCGTTTAGGGTACCCTTTGGGGCGTGACAAGAATACTCTGCCATTACAAGATTAAGTAGAGATAAAGCTTGAAATCATCACCTAAAGGAAGATTTGGAGAAGAAATGGAGAGGAAATGAACTTGTGAGTGTGGGTGTGTGAGGAGGGGAGTTCACGGCAACTAGAGGGAGAATATAGAGAGTTTTTCACTTTTCAAAAATTTTGGAAGAGTAAAAATGAAGAGAGAGAGTGAAAATGATTTATATATATAAGTGAATTAGGGTTTATTTGTATTAAAGAAGTAAAATAAAACAATAGAGGGGAAAAAGGAGGAGGGGTGCGCTGGCCACAATAGAAGAGGGAGAGGGAGGGAGTTGAATTTGATTTAATTTGTAATTTAAGTAATAAAATGTAATAATTAGTAGGAAACAAAATTTGCTTGAAAGAGAAATAGTGAGTAGTTGTAAGGATAAAAATAGGGTATGGGTAGTGTAGTGTAGGTTGTACTTGCGAATAGTGGTAAATAGTAAACAAGACATCTACTTTACCGTAGTAAAGAAATACGAGAAAAAAGGCTATAACTGTAATTTTTATAGCCTGAAAAATTATAAAATTTTTATTTTTGAAATCCTTATAAAATTTCGGTTCTAAGGAGTATTATGGAATAATTTTCTGAGTTTCTAGTCTCAGGGCTCGTTTTTCCGTAATGGAGCTCGGTAAGGCCCGAAATAGAAAATTTTTCGAAATTAAAACTTTCTAAGGTTTGAAATATACTTTAAAACAATAATTCACATTAATTTATTTTATAAAAATTCTTTTATTATGAAACCGAAGGAAAGCCGGATCTAGGGTTTCTAAGCTTCTCTCACTAAGCTTGAACTAGACCGATTTAGGGTTTTGCTTTTTGGTTCCCGGAATTTACTTGACTACTAGAAAAATCGAGGTTTACACAAGATCTCTAACTGATTCGAGAATCTTGAAAGGTCTGATATAACATGGAGTTAACTTTCCTTCAGCACGAGCTCGATGGATGCTCTTGATTGGGTTCACTTTCAGGTACACATGATCTCCTACTGCAAATTCGAGTGTTCTCCTTTTGTGATAGACCCAACTCTTTTGTCTATCTTGTACCTCCTTCATTCTTCGTTGAATGATCCACACTTTCTCTACAGCTTCTTTCATTAGGTCGAGTCCAATAACTAGCTTTTCGATGTATAGCATCACCCATACAAGGCTTCGTAAGGTGACATCTAGATCGTAGTGTTAGCTATTGTTGTAAGAAAACTCTACTAGACGCAAGTGCACATCTGTCACGCCCCATTGGTTATCATAAACGTAACAGTCCACCACATGCCATATAAGACCCACGAATTACTGCCTTAGTCTTTCGAGAGTCTTGTATAAATGTAAGGCGTCCCTTTACGACAATAGAATACTTAATTCGATGGAGATAAAGAGTTTAAATAGACATTCAATAGCATTAGAATATAAATCAAAACACATATAAATAGTTACAAATACTAAGGGGGCATTCCCTCGCAAACGAATATTATTAAGAGGTCTATTACAGTCATCTAGAGTCTTTTAGTTTCCTATGGAAGTTTAAACAGAAATGAATATAACTTCTAAAGGAAACGCCTAACTCCTGTACCTGAGCTGTAGGGTGCCTCTGTCTAAGCCAGACAAACAAGTGCTACAACAAATAAAAATTGTAGGGACGTAAGCTACACTAGCTTAGTGAGTGAGAACTTATAAGATCACATTCATAACACATCATACAAGCAAGTGATTAATCAGGCAATGATATGCATCAAACATATGGAATCAACAGACATATGACTGGCCGAAAATCATATGTGAATGGAATTTCGCCCTCCATCCCGGGTTTGCAGATTAACGAATACTGTGGTATTACAAAAATATGCCGTTTTGGATCACGGTCAACCAACTTATAATTTCGTTTGTGGATCACGATTAACCAACTCATTATTTCGTTTATGAATCATGATTAACCAACTTTTACTCCGTTTTTGGATCATGGGTAACCAACCAATGCTAATGCTCCATCTACATTTGTGATATGAATGAGTCCATATTACTTATCAATTCCGAATAGTCAATTATGTCAATTCCTTGGGTGATCAATCAACAATTGCAGACAATCAATCTTAATTCATCTATACAATCATTAGTTAATCACCTAGCCTCAATATTATCATATTCATTTTCTCATATTATCAGCAAACATACATAATTCACATTTATCCCCACCATACATATCCATTTATCTTTGCCTAAAATCTAATGCAACTATCATTACAATCACATACAATAAATGGAATCGGAAAAAAATACTCACTCAGACATTGGAACGCCGGTCCTCTAGTAGTAATCGTTCGGTGGAAGGGAATTGTCAATCTCGGGGTCATCTAAAAAAGAAGAAATACCCTAATGAGTATTTCATCATTTAACTAAACCAAACTATTAAATAAAACAAGTAATTTTGTAATTCTCGTAATTTGCGGAAGTCCTGACTTAAAACGGCAGTAACTTGGTCATTTTAACCTAGAATTTTGCAAATTATATATCGATTTCTATATATTTTGAAATATCTATCTAATTATATATTATTTCCAAGTTTTGAAAATGTTTGGGTCTCGAAACATTCGATAAGTGGCGAAATCCAATTCCGAAAAATATTTGTGAATGTTTGAAATGTGTTCTACCATATATCAAATAAACGAAATATTGATGATTTCCTATCATGAATGACATGTTATGAGCTTGATGTATGCATGCTCTTGACGTCGATTCACTAAAAGGAAATTTTACAAACTCTTTATTTTGTAAGACTCCATGAATACTTACTCTTAAGAAGACTAGTTTCATGACTTTGATAATCTCTTTTGTTTGGAATTATTTCTTAGGAAAACTAGTTATCCTGCTAAAATTGAGTCTTTATTATATCTATTCCGTAGGCCTTCATTTCTTCATAAAAATCCCTATTTTATACTTTGTAAACATGTTTTCAAATAGGGGCCATTCGTAAATCCGAATTTTTGTAAATTAGTTTTGAGTGATTTCTTTGAGAAGAACTTGTTTAGTACTTTAAAATTTAAGACTCTAATACCAATCCCTTAAGGACTTCATTTCTTAATAAAACATTGTATTTTGAGTTTGGAAAGTAAGTGCTTTATGCCATTAACCTTTATTACGAATTTTTTAAAATGACAAGCAACTCAAAATTTCCCTACTTTATTATACTCCTTGTTTACATATTTTTCTTAGCAAATCCCATCTCAACTTATAAAAATCATCACTTATTGATACCTATTACCTATACTCTTCATTTTCATATAAACACAAGTTTTAGAGTTGATAAAAGGGTTTTTTAAGGCATGGTCTTGAAACCATCCAAATTTCATTTGACCATTTCAAACAAAAAATTTTCCTTTTTGAGTTTTGTCTCATCTACTTAAAGATCTACAAACTACAATATTTATATACACAAGAAAGGTCTTTACGATCATTAATGCACCAAAACACAAAATATCCATAAGATCATGAATGTCAAGTATAATATGAACATTTAAATGCTAGATCTACCACTTAGGATGCATAAAATGAAGTTTGAAACATAAAAAAAAAAAAAAAAAAAAATTTGTGCAAGATCTTTATTTTACTACTACTACCCATGCATGAACTGAAGATCATCATACAAAACACATTCAAATACAAGATCTACTCTTGTGATGGTTTGATATTTATGTCGTAGTATTTTCTTATCCTAGCAAGAGCTTATGGGGACTTAAGATGAAAATACACATGAATGGTCTTTCCATTACAAGGTTAGTAATAGAAGGTGAAGATTCATCACCTAAAGCTTAAATCAAGAGAAGAAAAGAAAAACAAGCTTGTGTGAGTGTGAGTGTGCAATGGGGGGTCATGGCCATAACAAGAGAGGATAGTATTTTACTTGTTGAAAAAAAAAAATGAAGAGTAAAAAATATATATATATAATATATGAAAGTAAATTAGGGTTAATGGCTTAATAAATTAAATAAAAAAAACAACTGAGGGGTAAAGGAGGGAGGGTGCGCTGGTTTAGGAGAGAGAGAGAGAGAGAGGAAGAGTTTAATTTGTTTTGTTTATATAATTTGTGTAATAATAAGTCTTAAATGTAATAATTTCTTAAAAGACAAAATTTCTTGGAAAAGAAAATATAATTGAGTGTTTTATAAGGATGTAAGAGTAGGGTATGGCTTGTGAGTGTAGTAGGTTATACTTGTGAATAGTAGTGAATAGTAATCAAGACAATTAATTTACCAATAGTAAAAAAATACTAGAAAAGGGCTATATCTGTAATTTTTATAAACCGAAAAATTATAAAATTTATATTTTTGAAATCCTTGTTAAATTTCGATTCTAAAGAGTATTCCAAAATATTTTTCGAATTTCCAGTCCAAGGCCCGCTTTTCTGTAATGGATCTCGGGAAGGTCCGAAATAGAAAATTTTTTTAAATCAGATCTTTTTATGGTTTAAAATATACTTTAGAACAATATTCTAGATTAAATCATTTTTAAAAAGTTCTTTAGTTTGAAATCAAAGGAAAGCCGGATCCAGGGTTCTTGGGTTTTTCTCCCAAGCTTAAGCTAATACTGTTTAGGGTTTTGGTTTTCGGTTCTTGAAGTCTACTTGGTTACTAGGAAAACCGGGGTTTATAACATCTTAACTTCCTTTGAACTCTATAACACATGCCCATAACATATCCTCTAATGTTTGGATTGTTCTCTTTGATTGATCGTCAGTTTGAGGGTGATATATCATACTAAAATGCAGCTTTGTACCCAAGCACTTTTACAAGCTATTCCAAAACTTTGACACAAACCCGGGATCTTGATCCGATACTATCCTAAAAGGTACTCCATGTATACATACTATCTCTTATCGAATATATCATGTTGATCGGTAGGAAGTGTGTAGACTTTGTAAGATGATCAACAATAACCCATATGGCATCGTAGCCAACTAAGTTCCTAGGTAATCCATCTACAAAATCTATAGTGATTTGGTCCCCTTCCACTTTAGTCTTAGTAGTGGTTTCAACAATCTCCCTAATCTTTGATGTTCTATTTTGACTTGTTGGCATACAGGGCACTTCAACACATATTTAGCCACATCTTTCTTCATACTACTCCACCAAAAGTGAATCTTGAGATCCTGATACATTTGGTTCCTCCAGAATATACAGTGTATCTTGAATTATGTGCTTCCTCCATGATTTCTTTCCTCATTTATATGTCATCGGGCACACAGAACCGTCCTTTCGTCCTTACAATATCTTCTTCATCAACTGCAAAATCAGTATACCTTCATTCTTGTACTTCTCTTTTTATCTTTCGTATTACCTCATCATACCATTGAGCTTCTTTTATCCTTTCCACCAATGTTGGTTCCATAGTCAAATTTGCAATTTTTACTTCCATGTCTTGTCCTACAAACTTTATCCTTAACTTCTTGAATTCCTTTATCAACTCTTTCTATTTGGTCAACAATGAAGCCACTTCCTCATGGTTTTTGTGACTTAAAGCATCGGCATCAACATTGACCTTCCTTAGGCAATAGTTGATTCCAAGATTGTAATCTTTGATAAGCTCCAACCATCTCCTTTGCCACATGTTCAGCTCTTTCTGCAAAAACAAGTACTTAAGGCTCTTATTATCGATGTATATTTCACATCTCTATCCATATAAATAGTCACAACTTGAATGCAAACACCACAGCGGCCAATGCTAGATCATGTGCAGGATAGTTTTGCTCATGTGACCTCAACTGACTTGAAGCATGTGCAATCACCTTTCCATCTTGCGTCAATGCATACCCAAGGCCATTCCTTGACACATCACTGTGTACTGTGTATCGCTTTCTTGGTTCGGTAGAACTAAGACAGGTGTTGACACAAGTCGTTGCTTGAGTTCTTGGAAACTTTGTTCTCTTTTATCTGTCTAGATAAACTTCTCATTCTTTTGCCTCAATTGAGTCAAAGGCTTAGCTATCTTGGAAAAATTCTTTACAAACTTCCTGTAATAGCCAGCAAATCTAAGAAAATTTCTCACTTCGGTTACTATTTTTTGTTGTTGCCATTCCATGATTGCCTTAATCTTTCCTGGGTCTACTGCTATCCCATCACCTGACACGACATGTTCCAAAAAGGATATCTTGTTTAACCAAAAATCATATTTTGACAATTTAGCGTACAACTTATGCTCCCTTAGTGTTTACAGTACCATGCATAGTGTTTTTCATGCTTTTCCTGGTTGGCAGGGTAGATCAAGATGTCATCGATGAAGACAATCACACATTTATCCAAAAGCGGTTTGTATACTCGATTCATGAGATCCATAAAAGCAGTAAGTGCATTCGTTAACCTGAACGACATCACTAACTCGAAATGTCAATTAATCCTTAACTGATGATGCCCAGACTATATGTTGATGCATGAGAACATGCTTGCTCCTTGTAGTTGATCAAACAATTTTTCTATCCTTGAAAGTGGATATTGGTTCTTGGTGGTAACCATATTAAGCTCTTGACAATCAATACACAGTCTCATCGACCCATCTTTCTTTTTCTCAAACAAAACAAGTGCTCCCCATGGTGACATACTGGGGCGGATAAATCTTTTATCCAAAAATTCCTATAATTGTTTCTTCAGTTCCTTTAGCTCGACTAGTGCCATACGATATGGAGCTTTTGCCACAGGCTCGGTATTCTGCACGAGGTCAATTTCGAAGTTAATCTCCTGTTTTGGTGGCAATCTGGGCAATTCTTCTAGGAAAACATTTGGAAACTCATTCACTATCGGTATATCATATAGACTAGGCTTTTCTTTCTCTTCCTCTATTGCATTTAGGGTACTTTCCGCTTCTGCTTCAAGTTCTCCATCCTTTAACAACTCAAATGAAATCAACCTTTGTTCCTTCATCAACTCTACATCAAACATCACCTCTCATCATTCATTATCCATGAAGCTCACTCTTTTCTTACGGAATCTATTGTGGCTTTGGCATACGTTAACCAACTCACACCTAGAATTACCTCATACTTGTTCATGTCCAACACTATTAAGTCCGTTGTAGAATGGCATCCTCAGATTTTTAGAGGACATTATTCCAACATCTCTTTGTTCATCATGATGCTACCTATGGGTGTCTTAACTTAGAAACTAGAAATCGTAGAGGTTACAGGTAACCTAGTTTTCCTAGCTAGGCCAATGATTGCAAACGAGTGGGTAATACTAGTATCGAATAAGGCATAAGCGGTCTCATTGACTACTCATATGTTATTGTGCTTAACATACTTTGGTCACTAATTATACTACATTTTTTACTATAATCCTAACTTTCTAGCGTCACATACTAACCGACTTTGTTTATATAAAATGGTCAAGGAAACATTAGATAAGGTTTAAGACTGACCTGCAATTAGGCTGGAGTCGTGATCCGCATGATCTTTCAAAGCAGCAAGTTCATACTCATCATCACTCGCTTCCTTACATATCCATTTTCCTTCAAGGTTATATATCATCATCCCATGAACTGATATTCCAGTGTGGTGGCTATTACTACCTCCATCTCTGTTCTTCATCGTGGTTGATCCTACCAAGGTGTTAGGTTGCTGTGCTTGAGCATTCTTCTGTTTTGGGCATTCGTTCGCAAAGTGTCCCATTTGTTTATAGACATAACATATAATGGAACCTTTCTTAGGACAATCAGAATTCTTGTGACTTGGATGTCCACAAAAGTAGCATTTATATTGCAACCACAAGCACGACTTTGGATAGTGCCTTCCTTTACATTTCTAACATGTAATCTTCACTTCACTACTTCCTTTCTTGGCACTTATGTTCTCTTTGAAGCTTCCCATAAACTTGAACTTCTTCGTCTTAAATCCAGAACTGGATCCCTCACAAGGTTTCCTTCCGAAAACAAACACTTTCTTTTATGGGGCTCTTTTCTTGTAAACCCCTAGATTTTATGCCAAGTTTTAAGTTCAAACCTTAGAACCAGAAGTCAACCGAAAACCCTCAAATCAACAAAACTTATGTCAAACCCTAGAGTTTAGATCTGGCAGTCCTACACTCTTAACCTTAGAATAATAAAATTGAGCTAATAGTAGATTATAGCTCGTAATAATATAAGAAAGCCTAAAAATATCAGATTCATCAAAATTTAATTCCTTCCAAACCCGAATAGGATCAGTTTTCAAAAAAACGTGTTTTGAGGCTCGAAATAGCAAAAATATTTCTATAACACCATTGGACTCGTAATGATATAAGCAATTCAAAAATATTAGTTCTATAACTTTTTGGTAGTTAAAAATATCAGATATTGCATTTATACGCATATTTTCTTTACTAATGGTAAATTATTAGTCTTGTCTACTACTCGTTATCCTATTTTACTATTCATCTATCTCTACTTTTTCTTGCTACCTATACATCTATTTTTTTACTTTTTACCTTCCTCGTACATCCTAAATCACATCATATATTTGACAAATCTGATCTTTTTAGGATGTATCCCATTATTTCGGTCTATAATCCAATGTTACCTTATTCTTGTTGTTTTGGGTTTCGAGTGTCCGATTACTGGATCTAGTCTTACTAGAGCTTGTTGTTGACTAGTCGATTTTTAAGGTTTTGGTTTCAATTCTGGCTTTAAGATTTGCTTGTAAGATTATAAAATTTAGGAGTTTATGGCTATACTATATTTTTTGTCCAAAAATTTGAGTTTTACTTTATTTTTATGGTTTATCTAATATTTTATAGTTCTCGGGATTGTTTAATCGAGTTTGGGGTTATGTGTTGTCTTGAGTTGACTTTTAGTATTAATTTAATTTTTTTATTTTAAAATTTGCTGAAGGTTTTAAGGTTTTATAATTTTATGATTAAATAATATTTGGGCATACTGTCTCAATTTACATATTAGGAATCAAATAGATGAATTGTTAAGCATATGAGTTTGAATCGAACGATTATTGGATTTTTCGTTCTGTTTTTAAATGTTCTCTTTTTCTTAAGGCTATGAAATTCTTATTTGATCTTGTTTTGAGTTTCTAGAGTTTGGTTTTAATTTGGGTAGGTTTTAGGGTTTCGATTTTGGTTTTTAGGTCTAGAATTTTTTTCTAATAGCTTTGAAAATTTTAGGGGTTTATAACAACTAATTCATTAGTTAAAAGCGTTTAACACTTTGTTTACACACAAAGAGAAAGGAAATGAGCGAGATTTGATAATAGTGCTATTGATTATAAGTAACTCTTTCTCGAGTTCATGTAGTACTTTACATTTTCATGCTACCATAAGATTCTTGCTTTTCTTTATACCTCCATGACAACTGCGCTTCTTTATCTTTTTAAGTTCTTGAGCTGAATTTCTTCTCCTATAGGTAGTGATTTTGCATGGGATTCCACTAAAGTCATATCCACTTCATTTTCATGTTTGTAAAAGAAGGTAGCTTCAACAAAGTGGAGTTCACTGTAGTTTAATGGAATCTTTATCACATGGATTAAGATATCATTACCATTCTAGTGTCCTTTCATGCACTACTGTTATGTTGAGGGTATCACGTTGTACTCATGCAACCATGTACTTCCTATGAGGAGGTGGTAGGATATTGGTGCATCAATCACATGAAATGTAGCAGAGCCTTGTATGGGCCAAATTTAAAACTTACTTTAACATAACTAGAGCTGGGCATATGGGTCAAAGCCCGCGGGCCGGCCCGTTGACCCACTTAAAAAAGTGGGCTACGGCTAAAAAAATTTGGCCCATTTAAAAACGGGCCAAATTTTACTCGGCCCGTTAGCCCGCAGGCCAAAAGCGGGCTGGCCCGCGGGCAAAGAGTTAAAACTTAAAAAAAAAAAAAAAGTTAATGTTCGGTCAGAGGTACCCTGCCAAAACATTATTAAACAAGAACCAAAAAATAAGATTTCGTACATCATTATATACAGGCTTGCAGAAGATTCTTGAAACCAATATATTTAATTAAAATCCAAGATTAATATATTATTACTCAAATTAAGCATGGAAGTCCAGTAGTGATGTAACTTATAAGGAACCTAACAAGGTTCACAAAAAAAATTAGGTGAATGCTTTCTTTTTTTTTTTTAATTATTATTATTTTTTAAAGGTACGTAGAAATAGGTATGATTAATGCAATCACGTAGCTAGATAACTATGTACCTAATTATTTAATCCCAGCATTAATTGTTGATTAAACTAATAGATTCAGATCAGCCGAATCAAACATGCTAATTAACACAGTTGACTAAATTCAAACTGTAAGTATTCCATTTTCATGCACCCTAAGTTAATCGGTGTTGTCCTACAATTTTTAAGAGAAGAGAAATTGGTATAAAATAAGTAGAAATTGTAAACGAGCATGTATGGAAAGTTCTACAGTTTTCATTTTGTGTTAAGAATACAACAATAAATTTTTTTAAATTTAAGTATCTTAATCGTTGCAGGTGATTTTTACTTTTAAATTTTATTAATTCTAGGAAAAATAAATAACCCAAAAAAAAATGAGGAGATGCATTTCCATTCATTTCTGTAAGTATAAGTTATAAAAAAAAAAAAAAACTTCCATTTTCGTTTCCACTTATAATATAGCTCTTCAAAAATATAGTAAGTGTATCTATTATGTATGCCCAATAATGTAAACTCTTGATTAGTCAATTGTGTCTTTCACACACATTGATGGTTTCTATGATATATAAATTTTCATTTTAGTAAAAACATATCGGACCGTTATTATTATTATTTTTATTTTGGACATAGACGCCCTATGTCTATATTGACCCAATTTATCTTTAAGTCAAGTTTTTTAGGGTCAATTTGACCTAATTCAATAACTTAGTCTCGCACTAACAACTTCAGAAATAAAAAAAAAAAAGGGCATAAAATGCGGGCCAAACGGGCCAGCCCGTTAGCCCGCGGGCTAAATGCGGGCCGGGCCCGGGCCAAGTGATTTTGGCCCATTTAGCCCACGGGCCGAAGTGGGCCGGCCCGGCCCGGCCCGCCAGGCCCGTATGCCCAGCTCTAAACATAACCCATTGTCATTGTATAAGAACCAACAACATTGATC
Source organism: Combretum micranthum (assembly GCA_024138025.1). Lineage (NCBI taxonomy): Eukaryota > Viridiplantae > Streptophyta > Magnoliopsida > Myrtales > Combretaceae > Combretum > Combretum micranthum. Next base: position 24,872 of record JAMXBD010002617.1, read on the forward strand.
ACTATGATAGGCTACTTCACCATATATCGCATATCTATTATTGTAGCTTTGAAAGTAGACATAGGTATGATATTGAGTGAGAATCCATTATCAATAAGCGTCTCCTTGATGGGGTAGCCATTCAGTATACTCTCCACATACAATGGACAATTGTGATTAAGATTCTTCAAGCACATATCAGCATTGGTAAATGTATTGGCATAATATCTTCTAGAGACAACCTCTTTCTCAAGTCGAATTATGTTGTACTCACTGTAGTGACCTTGTAGAATTTGGTTAAGTGCAATTGCTACTGCAAATCATGTATGCTCATCAAATTCTAGGAGATCCAAAAAGTTCTTAAAATTTGAAGCCTTCATTGAAGTAATGGCAACATTGTCATTCCTGTTGGTTTCAATTTCAAGTACATTGTCATTTTCTTCATGCTCCTCAACCAGCTACATGTTTGTTAATTCGATTATGGTAGGATCATTGGTGATGACATTTACAGCACCATGCTGATTGTTATAAGCTAGAAGTGGATTATTTCTAATGTCATTGTCTTCAATAATAAGTCGCTGACTTTTGACCCTTTCATTAAATATCTTCTTTAGAATGTAGCAATCTTTGGTGGAATGTCCCATTGTCCTATGGAATCTACAGAACTTGGCATCATGTTTCTCTTCAATGGTAGGGAGACATTCAACTCTTGGAAGCTTGATAGTCTCATCATGTAACCATTAGTCTAACATCATGTGTACTTTTCCCATTGAACATGAATATGCTAATGTTTCTCAACATTAAGCCTCTTTCCGGTTTTGGAATCTTCAGTTTGAGGCGAGTTTACAAATGGTTCTCTTTTTTTTAAACTTTCGATTTCCTCCCCTTTGTCATGTGACCAAATTATTGGTCCTCCATGCATTTTCAGCCAATGTGGAGAATGAGGCCAAGGAAAGGTTTTCCAAATGCGATGCATACTCAATGAGCATCCTTTGAATGCAAATTTTCACTAGCTCCCTTTCATCACATATATCATGAATGTTTAGAGAGCATTTCCTAAAGCACTCAATATAATCCATCAAGTCTTTCCTGGGTTTCTGGCAAATCTATCCTATATTAGTTAAGATCACTCGTTCTTGCATAGAGAAGAACTACTCTAGAAACGTCTTACAAATACTTGCCTATGAATCTACTGATCCAAGGGGAAGATTGACATAACAGGTACATGTTTTCTGTAATATACAAATAAATAATTTATAAGGAAACGCAAAAGTGTCATTTGATATGAAATAAGAAGATTATATAGTCAAAATATAAAATATATTTAGTTTTGATCACATAACAAAAGATGGAATTGCACAACTGTAAGCCGCTAGTATACTACCAACGTAGAATCATACACTGCCGACATATGTTATGTGGCTTCAGTAGCTTATAAGCCAATGTTGATTTTAGCAAAATTATGCTTGTGACATGTAGGCCGTTAACTTTTGATTAACTCCACTGTAAACTCCCAAAGTTTTGTGATCAATTAAGCTTAAACCCTAATTAGAAAGTTAACCGCAAATCTTAAAATCAACAAAACCCTAGTCAGACGTAACCATTCAAGTCTGGCAATCTCGTGTTCGTAACATTAAGTGAGTAAGTGAGAGTTTAGTGTGTAGAATAGTTCGTAGTAACATGTGAAAGCTTAAAAATATCATATTAGTTAAACCGCGATTCGTTTTGAGCATGATCAGACATAGTTTTCAAAAAGCGTGTCCCGGGGCTCAGAATAGTAAAAATATTCCGAATATTCTATTAGACTCGTAAGAATATAAGGTTTTCAAAAATACTATTTTTATAATTTTTTGGTAACTAAAAATATCGGATATCGCAATTATACGCATATTTTCTTACTACCGGTACTTTAATTATCATGTCTACTTTACATTGCACTATTTATTACTATTCTACACTATTTATCTATCTCTACTTTTTCTTACAACCCACTCTTACACCCATACACCTATTTCTTACAATTTTCATTTCTAATACAACTTCACATCACTCATATCTTACTTTTCATTAATAAAAATACAAAAAAAAATATAATTCTTCTCTCTCTTTCCTTCATATTTGTGCTGGCCACTCCCTTTCTCCTCCTCAATTTGTTTCATTTTTCAATTATTTAATTAACACAAAATTTCCTCCACTTTTTCCTATAAATACCACATCTTCCTTCCATTTCCTTTACACATTCCATACACTAAAATTACTCTCTCAAAATCTCTCCATAAACTCTCTCAAGTTTCTACTTCTTCTATAGGTGATATTTTTAGCTTTTTTATATGTTCATTTACTTAGTATGAGCATAGTGTGTGTTTTCTAAAACCATGGAGGTTAAGAAAGCAACAATATGTTCATACTTTGCTCTTGTTCATGAAACTATTTTCCTTTATGTTGCTTTCATATATATCTAACCAAATATATCTATGTAGTTATATATATCTTTTAGAGCATATAAGCTCCTTTGTTTTGTAATTTATTTACTTTCCTTACAATTTATTTATTTACATTACAATTTATTTACTTTCAAGATCTTTTAAGACTAGTCTTTCTAGTCTTAGACTTATCCTCATCAAGTCCAAATAATTTTCTTTTTCTTTTGGGACTAATCTATTCTTAGTCCCAGGATACCTTGATGAAGATAAGGTTCCAATACTTGACATATTTCTTTACTAGCTTATTTCATTAATTATCATGTCTTTCTTATGTTTTCATAATTTCATATTCATAATCATACATGAACATATTGATTTTGTCTCAACAAGATAAAAAAGAAAAAAATTTCTTAAAATATAAGTTCTTCTCTAAAAAAATAAATGTTGTTATGAAAGAAGTAATGTTTTTCATAAAAACTTAGGAATTTATCTTAACAAACCTTTTATAGAAATCTATAGGAGTTCATTATAAATTTTAAGAACATAGGAATTTTTAAACAATACATACATACAATTTACAAAGTCATAAAATGGAAAGGAATTCTTGATTAGACAAAACGTTTTGCTAAACTTCACTTTTCATCAATACTTTGAATTTCAAATAAACTAGTTGACAAACACTAAGTATTTCCTTTCATAACAATAAAATGATCTTAAGAAATAAGGAAATCATTTCTTTAAATATATAATTATTACTACTTTCAAAAAGTATTGGAAACTAGGCTTAGAAAATGAAAATAATTCTTTTGAAATTTAAAAGACTAAGATAATGGAATTAAGGAAAAGAAAAATACTCATTTAGAGTAACTTGAGATATTTTCTAGCAAGCTAAGAAGAAATTTTCAAAAGTCTCACTTTCAAAATCCTTAGAAGACTTTACTTTTACCAAAAGTTCATGGTTGAGATAACTTCATTTATTTCGTGCATTTGATATGAGTCAATAAATATATAATATAAATATAAATATATATATACATTTCAAAGATCTTACAAACTATTATAATATATATCTCTTTGATATAAGTTTTTGTAAAAAAGAAGAAAATAAGTTTTGTGAAATTCATGGTAAATCTTATCACCACTATTTCGAAGCTCAAACAACTTATTTTGTTGAAAATAGTTTTAGAAATAGATAGATCTTTTTGAGTAGGTAGAAGACGATATATTATATACGAAATTCCGAGTTAAAATGAGCAAGATATGATCATTTAAGTTGGAACTTCCTTCAAATCCGATTTTACCGCAAATTGAAGATAGATTTGGAATCTTCAAAGTAGAAATTCTATGAAAGACTCATTTTGGGTATTTCATCTTGTTTAGGTGAAGCAGGAATTGATATCGCCTTCTCGGAAGATTACTTCGACTATGAGCGATCATCATGGAGTGATTTAATTCCTTACTAGTTATATTTCCTTGTTTGTGCTTGTAAGTAGTAGCATTAGAGAATAAGGAAAAAGATAAATGAATAAATGTTGGTGATTTGGATTCATGATTGATTGATATCGTTGTTGAATGAAAGCTAAGAATATCGAAAGAGGAATGGATGAATAACTTATGTTTTCTTGCAATGGTATGATGAACATTGTTTTGATCAGCTTTAACTTGAACTCGACAATAATTGAATAATCCTATGTTGAAAACAACTCATGCATATCATATTTGTGAGTCACATTTATTTTTCACTACTATTCTTCGTGTGGGGAAATGAAGAGTTGTAGTGGTGGCAAGTAGGAGCCGGTAAGTCTACAAATATTGATGGTCGTATGGGCTAGTAAACACCCAAGCCCCAACATGGAGGGCATAAAATCCATGATACATATGGTTTCCGGTTAATCGTGTGTATTTTGTTTGCTCATGTGATTGATGCATTCTTATATGATTGTCTAAATACTTGTATGTTTTATGGAAATGTTTTGTAGATGGGAGTTATCTCATTAAGCTAGTTTTGCTTATACCCCTATAGCTTTTTGTTACAGTATGATTACTTGTGGTTGGCACCAAGGAGCCCTTTTTGTCAGGTATGAGCCAAAGCTATTAGAAGTATTTGGAAGAAGTTATATATATTTAGTTTTGGGATGTAGACTTCTAAGAAAAATCTCTATAGTAGACTTATGTTATAATTATGTATTTATGGAAGATGGCTTAGTTGAACAAGGCTATTAGAACAGGGGAATGCCCCTAAGAAGTTGTAAAAAACTTTTATTCTAATGAATATTACATGTTTATCTATTTAAGTTATTGCATGCTTTTACTATCTACTTAAACGTAATATCCCTATGAGTCTCCTACTATCTTAGAAGCACGCCTTGCACATGATATCAAAGCTCTTAAGTGACTAAGGTTGTCATTCATTAGGTTTAATATTATGCGTGACAGACTGCCACTTTTAGGGTACCATCCGAGGCGTGACAGCCACCGGCCTTTGTATTTACACTAACGGCACAGATGCCAGCTTATATCTTTTACAATATGACCTGAGAGAAAAAGGATGCTACCTTAGGCACTTACGCCATTAGCCTTTGCTTATACACCGCCGACCTTTGCTTAACATTGCCAGTGTATGTGTTTGGCAAATGAAGGGTTTTCACGGTTTTCTTTATATTCTAAACTTATGTTTCCTCTCCAAAAGTATCCCTAAACCTAGAAAACCTCTCTATTCATGATTCTAGCATTCAAAGGAGATTAAGAGGTTAAAATCAAGGTGAGTATATATCCTTTTTTTCTTTATGATTTAAAGGGATCTATCAATTCCTTAAGATCTCTATTGGTTTTGGAGGAAAATTGAAGAAAAACCCTATTTTGCTTAAACATTTGGATTTTTTGTGATTAAGGAGGATTAAGGATCAAATTCTAGGTAAGTTTGTATATTCTCAATCCTTATGATATCATAAAGATGATTTTTGTGGATTTTTTGTTTGATTTGTATTGAATAGAATTCTAGGGTTTTGAAGAATTATTGTGGAAATCTATTCTTTTGTAGAATTCTTATAACTCAATCAAGGAGAAAGGTGTGAAATTATGATTATATTGGGAATAGGGTTTTAGATGATGTTTGGATTAGATTTATTTTATGAAAGATATGTATTGAAATCAATTGTGATCAAAATTTTGGTGAATTAAAGTTCTATTCCTAGAAATTGATTCAAGTATGACCTTACCTTGCTTGTTATATGTGCTTGTAGGATTAGAATTGATAAATTGATCTAATTATATTTAGCTTTTAGTTATATTTTGCTTGTTGTTTGTAATTGGTTGCTGTTAGTATATACCAGACAGACTATGATACTAACGCTGGCACCCTAATGATCTGTATGTGTCATTGTCCCTAGTGAAGTTGCATACAAAAATGATTCTAGTAATTTAGGATTGTGCAATGGTGGCACCGGCTGTGTGGGCGTACCCAACATCTATATACATTATATTACCTATTTTCTATACCACGTGTTTTTTTGGAGTCATGAGTTACTCTAGGTTTAGGATTGAACTATAGATGGTTCTAAACTGTGCTTTTTTTAGCTATTAAAAAGATAATAACCTATGTTTGATGCATTAGAATAGGTTGTATATGATTACACATGATATGTGCTCATATACTTGTGTATATGGGTTGGCGTACTAGGCTATTTTTCTCATTCCTTTATCTTTTTCAGGAATAGGTGAGGATCATGTAATATGTGATTTATCTGGATACGATGTCTTAGTGGAATATGAGGAGGACGATAGCAGACCAAATTTCCCTATTGATGTTTAAAGTTTGTCTGGAAATAGACAAGTATTGAGGATTACATAGAACTTTTATGTTATCAAGATTTGATAAATAGTTTTATGAGACTTTATTTCTAATGATTTAAGTTTGATTTATATTGGCTTTGGTTTATGCCAACTATTTTGTAAGGAAAATTTTTATGATATTTGTCACGCCCCAGTGGGTACCCTAAATGTGGTAGTCTACCGCATATAATATTAAAGCAAATGAATGACAACCTTAGTCACGCATGAGCTTTGATATCATATGCAAGGCGTACTTCCAAGATAGTAGGAGACTCATAGGGGTATTACGTTTAAATAGATAGCAAAAGCAAGCATGAACTTAAATAGATAAGCATAAGATCTTCACAAATTCGTACATCATCTTAAGGGCATTCTCCCACCTTAAAGTCTTTGTTCAACTATACTAATAACAAAATAAACATAACTACCACATAAGTCTACTATAGAAATTTTCCTAGAAGTCTATGTTTAAAAATAAAAATACATAAATTCTTCCAAAAACTCCTAGTAGCTTACACTCGTACCTGGCATACGGGCTTCTTGGGGCCAACCATAGATAATCATATTGTAATAGAAAACTATAAGGGTATAAGCAAGACTAGCTTAGTGAGATAATTCCATCTATAAGACATTTCCATAATTCATACAAGCATTTAACCAAAACATATGAAAATGCACAAATCATACGAACAAGCAAAATACACATGATTAACCAGAAATCAAGTGTAGCATGGATTTAACGCCCTCCATGACAAGGGTTGGGAGGTTACAGGCCATACGACCATCAATATCCACAGATTTACCGGCTCCTGCTTGCCTTGTAGACTTTCCGGCTCCTATTAGCCACCATGTAGACTTTCCGGCTCCTATCAGCCACTACTACCATTTCCTCGTTTTCCCACATGAAGAATAGTAGTGAACAAATGTGACTCATGTGAATGATATGCATGAATTGATTTCAATATAAAATTTAACCATAGATGTTTAGTTCAAGTTAAAGGCGATCAACAAAATTTTCATCATATCAAAACAAGAATCACAATTTATTTATCAAACCAACTTCCAATATTCTTAACTTGTATTCAATCATTCATAATGTCAAGTCACCCAATAATTATCCGTTTTATCTTTTTCTTAATTGCTAGTGCTACTAATTACAAGCACAAAACAAGGAAATGTAATTTAGTAAAAGGAATAACTCACTCCATATCGGTAGATCTAATCGAAATAGTCCTCCAAATAGACGATCTCGGGTCCCTCGTCACCTAAACAAGATGAAATACCCAAAATGAGTCTTTTATGAAACTTATATTCTTAAAGATTCTAAACTTTTCTTAAAATCACGGTAAAATCGTATAAGAGGAAATTCCAACTTAAAATGGCCATAACTTGCTCATTTTAACTCGGAATTTCACGTATAATATATTGTTTTCTACCTACTCGAAAAGATCTACGCATTTCTAAGCTTATTTTCATAAAACTAAGTCGTTTGGGTTTCGAAAAAGCAGCGATCAGATTCCCTACGAATTTGCAAAAACTTGAGTTCCTCTTTTTAAATAAAACTCAATTGAAGACATGAATGTTCCAAGTATTTTTATAAAATTTTTGGAAGATATATTCATATATGTATTGACTCATAACAAATGGATGAAGTAAATGAAGTTGTCTCAACTTATGAAAAAGTAAAGTTTTAAAAGATTTTGTTGGAATATTCATTTTACTTTTGAAAAGGTCTTGAGTTTTTTGAGATGAATATTTCTTTTTCTAAATTTAATCTCTTGTAATTTCTTTAAATTCTTAAGGAGTGGTTTTTATTTTCTATACTTAGATTCCAACAACTTTTAAAAGTAATAACAATTTCATAAAATGATGTTCTTGTTTCTTGTAATGATTCCAAAAGAATTTCTAATACTTGATGGAAAATAAGTTTGTACAAAACCTTTTCTTTATTTAAGAAAAATTGTTTCTAAGCATGTTCATGAGTTTTTAAGAAATCTGTTTTCTACATCTATTTCTTTAGAAAGAATCTTTAATTTAAGAAAACACTTCCTCATTTATTTTTGTTAAGACAAAAACATTATGTTCATGCATGAATATGAATCATAAAATTATGGAATATAAAGGAACATAATAACTTAAAAGAATAAACAAATAACAATATAAATCAAGTATTGGGACCTTAGCTTCATCAAGGTACCCTAGGACTAAGAAAAGACTAGTCTTGAAAAGAAAAGAAAGAAAAGAAAATGTTTTGACTTGATGAGGACAAGTCTAAGACTAGAAAGACTAGTCCTAAGAACAACTTGAAATTAAATAAATTGCAATGAAGTAAATAAATTGCATGGAAGGTAAATAAATTGCAAGACAATGAGCTTATATGCTCTAAATAATATATATATATATATATATATATAGCTATATAGATATTTAGATAGTTATGAACATAAAGAAACATAAAGGAATTGATATTATGAATAAAAACAAAGTATGAACCTATTGTTGCTTTCTTAACATTCATGGTTTTGGAAAACACACATTAAGTTCATACTAAGTAGATGAACATAGGAATTTCTTGAAGAATTTTTACCTAAAAAGAGATGAACTAGAGAGAACTTCTTGGAAGAACTTTCTTGGAGAGATTTGGAGAGAAATTTTAGTATAGCAACTTTAGTAAAGAAGTGGTGTAAAAGAAGTGAATGTATGAAGGGGTATTTATAGGAAAATGTGGGAGATAATTTGTGTTAATTAAATAAATGAAAAACAAAACAAATGGGCACAAATGGGCACAAATGGAGGGATGGCCGGTGCAATTTTGAGGGTGAGAGAGAGAAAATTTACTTTTTTTTTTTGTTATTTTGTTAATTAAAAGTAAGAAATGAAAGATGTGAAATTGTATTGGAAATGAAAATGTGTAAGAAATAGGTATGTGGGTTGTAAGAGTAGGTTGTAAGAAAAAGTAGAGATAGATGAATAGTATAGAATAGTAGAAAATGGTGTATGTAAAAGTAGACATGACAATTAAATGCGGTAGTAAGAAAATATGCGTATAAATGCGATATCTGATATTTTTAGCTACCGAAAAAATACGAAATTGATATTTTTGGAAATCTTATATTTTTACCAGTCTAATGGTATATTCGGAATATTTTTCCTATTCTGAGCTCCATGACACGTTTTTTGAGAACTATGTCCGATTGGGTTCAAAGGACACTCAAATTTTGCAAAACTGACATTTTTACGTAACCTATAGCTATTACGAACCATAATAACTAATTACTCAAACTTCGTTTTCTAGGGCTAAGAAAAACGGTAATGGGACTTAAGCGGTTACGGTAAACTAGGGTTTTGTTGACTCTGGAAATCGGTTGACTTCCAATTAGAGTTTAAACTTTAAATTCGAATCCAAAATTTCAGGGATTTACAATATTGATAAACAAGTACCTTCTATATGTGAGCATTGGATATATAATTTTAAATAATTATGGATTACTACTTTATAGCCTTAGCGTGTCCATCTATGTTATGGACACGTGGTGGGTTGTAATGCCATCAAGTTAGGGCGTTACACTTTCTCTATAAGCGACTTAGAAAACTCTTTCAACTCCAAATCATCATTAAATCCACAAAACCTCTAGTGTTTCTATGAACTTTAGCAAATGCCCCTTAGCACTTCCCTTCTTATCATTGAATAGCATGAATTTAGGACTCGTATAATCCTAAGGATATAGCTTAGCAGCAATATGTTGATTATACAGAACCTTAAGATCCAACATTTCCACACCAGACTTAGCTTGTATTTCCTTCAAGTATATGTCTAAATCTTCCTTTATGATGAAAATGCCTTTTGGAGTTGAAGTAGTAGCTTCAACTAGTGTAGTTGAAGCAGTAGTCTGGAGTAAAGTCATATTGAGTTGAGCCACAGATCTCTAATAACAATCTATGACATAGCCTATGAGGATAAAGATCCTCTAAGTTAAACGTGTGGTACAAGCTAGGAAGATGAGGATCTTCTTAGTTGAATTCCAGTGTTTGTAAGCCCCAGAAAATTCAGTAATTAATCATAAATATACATCGAAGACAAACTCTAAAAATGACTCCAAATTAAAACCGAACTTCGAACGAGTCCTAAAAATAAACGAAAGTAAGAATTCATTAGTCTTGAGAAAATCTAAAAATAAAATAAGGACTACAAAAGTCCTTAAGTCCAAAAACCATTACGTAAGATAAACTGCTTACCTAATCTATAATTCATAAAAATCGGGATAAAAATAAAACACAGTGATAATTTGCTAAAAAGCAAGTTAATCCATAACATGACAATTTGAAGGATCAGGAAATCACCAAAGGCCAATTCCATAACTAGGCTTTGGCACGATTAAGAAAACTTTATCTGCCAATAATAAAATATAGACTTTGGAAATTCCCCAAACGACCAGACTAATAATCCTAAGAGACGGAAATCACAATAAAGCCCTAACGATCAAATCAAACTCCCAAGAATCATAGAACGAGTTAGAAATTGAAATCTCGTAATCTTAAGAAGGAAGAATTCAAGAAACAAAATAACAAATTAAATAATCCTTAAGTTAACCAATTGTTCATAAAACCTTAAATCGAAGCAAAATAATTTCGAAAACAAAACACTATGAAGATCCTTTTTCAAAGCAAATTATAAAAATCAAGATTTCCCCAAAATCATTCCAAAAATCGATATTTGACTCAAACTCAAGAAAATCATATCCGGTAACCATTACCGATAAACTCCGGATATAATAATCCAATTCAAGATTTCCGAAAGCAGTAAGAGACATTAAATACTTAAAAATAAAATTTAAAATAAATTTCTCAAACTAAATACATTGTATAAACAGAAAATCTCAGTTTCCAATTTGGCAATACCTAAACCGGAAAGTCAACCGGGAACCCTAAGTCAATAAAACCCTAGTGGAAAGTAGTAGTTTAAGTCCGGCAATCCCTGCTCTTAACCCTAGAAACCGAGATATGGTTTAAGGGTGTAGAATAGCTCGTAATAGTATAAGGTCGCTTAAAAATATCAGATTGATAAGTTTTTGGCCTATTTCGAATCCGTTCGGACACAGACTTCGAAAAACGTGTCCCGGGACTCGGAATACCAAAAATATACCATTGATACCGTTAGACTCGTAATTTCATAAGATTCCCAAAAATATCGGTTTCATAATTTTTTGGTAACTAAAAATATCAGATATAGCAATTTCATTCGTATTTTAATTACTATCGGTAACTAATTTGTCTTCTACACTATTCAAGGTACACTAGTACACTATTCTACACTATTCACTCTCTCTACTTTATTTCTAATCACTCTTACAAATGACACAATTCACACTATTCACATTTTCTTTTCCCAAAAAATCTACTCATACCTTTCTTACAAAATATCACTTCTCTTACACAAAAATTAATCATAATTGTACTTTTCTCTCTCCCCTTCATGTTGCCATCCATCACTCTCTCTCTTCCCTCTCTTTTTATTTTCTTTTTCAATTATTTAAATCACTCTTAACTTTTCCTATAAATACCACCTCTCCCCTTCTCATTTCTTCACAACTTTCTCAAGTAGAGAATTTATGCAAAATTCTCTCCAAAACACTCCTCTCCATATTCTTACAAGAACTCTCTTCTTGTAAGAAGAAACTCTCTTCTTCTACCAAAATAAGTTTCTTTTCAAGCCTCATTTCTAACCACTACCAAAAACCTTCAAGAAAGCAATCCTTCTTTTCTTCTTACCCATTTAGGTAATGAAGAACTCATATTTCATTTTTTTTCCCATGTCAAGTAACCTTATATGGTTTTGATGTTGTTTCTTAGGTTGAAAAACTAAAGACAACCACATTAAGATCATGTTTGGTTCTTGTTCATGGAATTACCTTCATGCATATTTATACCTTCTCATTTATTACTTGTTTTATATTTTGATCTTGTTATTTATTTACTTTATGAATGCAATTTATTTACTTGCTTTCTTAGTATTTTAAGACTAGTCTTTTCTAGTCTTAGACTTGTCCTCATCAAGTCAAAATAATTTTCCTTTCTTGCTTTTATTTATATTTTGGGGACGGAATTTATTCTTTGTCCCGGGAGCTTAGATCTCCCAATACTTGATATATATGTATATTGTTATATGTTCTTGTTCATATCTCTCTTTTATTTTTGCTTATTTACTTATGCTCATAAACTTGAATGATTCATGGTTAAAATATTATAATGACCAATGGTAACTAAAATCATGAAACAAATTTTGAATATAAGAAAAATAGTTAGCTACAAGAGTTGATAAAAGAAGTTCTTTGAAAAACTAAAGGAAAGGATTTTTTTTTTTTTTGTTATCAAAGTCATTAAAGGGTTGGTTTTTCCAAAAGAGTTTAAGGATTAATAAACTAGTTTTGACAAGAGCAATAATTTTCTATAAAACCATGGCATTTCAAGAAAGGAGTTTTCAAAAATTAGTTTCGAAATAGATGATTTGATAAAATAAGTATCTTTTCAAAAAAAAACCAATGAGGTCTTAAAAAGATATTTTGAAGGAATGAAACTCATATTTTCAATATAGTAGAAATAAGAAGGTTTTACCCAAGATTGAAGCAAAATGAAAATAAGGATTTTGTTTTGGAAACTTAAAAATGAGTAAGTTGATCTTTACAATCATCCAAGAAATTTACAAACTCTTTTTGAAAGAAGTAAAACAAGTTTTTCAACTTAGAAAACCAACTCAAGAGCCTACTTTCAAACCATAGGCTAAATATAATGGAAGTGATTTTTGGAAATAAAATCTTGAACAAGGAAAAACCATAAGATAGATATAAGGAGTAAAATCTTTAAAATGATATAAAACCTAAGAGGTCATTTCTCAAAAATAAAGACTAACACTACATTTTCCAAAACTTCTAAGACTATGATCAAGGCCATAATAAAATAATTAATTATCGTCCATGAATCATACTTGATGAATGAGTTATATGATTATCTAAAGGAGTTTTTCAAGGTATATTGATAGCTAAGTATCTATCAAAGTTTTTGGATAAAGTGTGATTTGGATTTGGAACTTGTTTTGCGAAATGGGGAAATTCGTGCAGACCTACTGCACCCCTCTGATCGCCACCTTTTCGATCTCGTTTGATGAATATAACCTTAGAAATAGATAGCTCTCGTCGAATAGGTAGAAATCGATATATTATATGCGCAATTCCGAGTTAAAATGAGCAAGTTATGACCATTTTAAGTTGGAATTGTTTTCCATCCGAACTTTGACGCAAATAGAAGTTTTGGTTGATCCTTGGTGAAATACTCACCCCGGGTATTTCTTTTATGTAGAGAACGAGGAGCTCGGGACTTCTCTTCCGAAGGATCAACATGGATAAGGAATGCGCTAAGGACGAGTGAGTTCATTTCTTAAGTAATTATGCTCATTGAGTGTGCTTGTAATTATAGTGGCACTAGACTTAGGTAAGGATAAAATTGTTGATGAGATGTGAATTTTTCCTGTTGAATGAAAAATAAGTATATTGAGGCAAGACTTGTTGTAATAACATTGCATGAACTAGTATAGACTTGGATTGTCTGAAATTCTCTATGATCACTCTCAACCTATATAATTAATATGCCACAATTATATGACTAAGCTATACACGCATATCACGAGTGAGTCACATTGCATTACGAGAATGCTTTTGGTGGGAACAAAAGTATGATCGGGAGGCAGCGGGCCTTCGTTAACATTAAGGATCTACAGGATCACTTAAGTTAATGGGAAGTGGAGTAGACACTATAAACCAATACATATAAACAGGTGGAGGACCACCTTCGTTAACATCAAGGGCCTATGAGGTCACTTATGTTGATGGGAAGTGGAGTAGACACTATAAACCACAAGAGAAAATATTGGAATTATGGTCGCATGTTTATGGGCCACCCCAAACCCCGAATGGAGGGCGTAAATTCATTCACATATGGCTTCCGGAAAATCATATGCTTGTATTTCACGTGCTTGTGCATTCATATGATTGTTTAAATAAACTTGTTTGTATATTTTACAATTGAGTATATTATTGCGGATTGAATCTCACTAAGCTAGTGTAGCTTATACCCCAATAGATGTTTAAATGAAACAGGTTGATATAAATTTCTTATTTGGGGATCGGGATGTCTGGAGCCGAGGGAGGTTTGAGGACAATAGCGGTGAATGCCCTTATGATGTGGAAATTTATCTTTGAGGTTAGTTAAATTTATTTCTAATATCTTGTTGCTCATATCAAAGTAAATTGTACCACTTCGGTTGTGTCTCCTTTATGTGTTGTACGCCTTGTATATGATATGGAAGCCTTTACGTGACTGAGGCAGTCATTCATAGGCTTTAATATCATGTACGGTGGACTGCCACGTTAAGGGTACCTCTTGGGGCGTGACAGTGTTTCTTGCTTAAGTTGCAGGTCATTGTGTAACTACAGTCTCTAGTGGAGAAACTTGCTCTCTAACTATAGTAAGGTCGTGTTTGAGAGCCAAAAGAGGGTTAGTAGGTTAAGGTGCTTGAGGAGCCTACAATGTCTGAGGAGCACATAGTTGTGCAACAACAATAGGGGTTGACAAAGTCGCGCCATGTTGCATGGCAGCAATAGCAGTTATACCATGCAAGTATTGAGCAAACATCACCATGAATTCATCGAATTGTCTTACACTCTCTTGTATCGATTGATTGACTTATGTTGTATTCTCTTGTACTGTACATAATATCTATGCATAGTTAGGTTTAGCACTAGTAAGTTGGTTGAGATCTTCTAGTACTGACATGTTATGCTCGGTAACATCAAGATGAGGACCAGGTTCTTGAGTTGTACCTTCAGTCGAGTCAACAGGTTTTCTTCTTGGAGGTTTCATCATACATGTGTCAATCTCCCTGCCCAGCAAAGTTGCCAATAATGTGTGGGTAAGGATCCAATTACAATGGTAATATGCATACCGCATAACTATCACGTTACATGTGACATGGGAAAACAACACATACGAGGGTAATCAAGAGAGAGTCGTGTAGGAAGGAGGAGTAGGCAGTCTCAATAGGGTCTAACATACGTGTGACAAATGAGGGAGTTAAGAAGCATCAATCTTACTAAATAGGATAAATCAATATCCATTCCTGATCAGCATAAGTGACTGATTCACTAAGATGGAAATCCAACAACACTACGATGCTTGTCCAAGATTTATAATTATCCAAATGAGGTGGGGACTAAGGGTATTTATGGAGATTCTAGCAATCGAATTCGTTTGCCAGATGAGAAAAATAAACAATGACTAGGATGAATATGTAAACCCCGGAAATTTCCCACATTAGTACACAACTTTACAATAGATTGTATGAACTAGTTAATAGACTTAAATTCCAATAAAAGCCTAAGAATAGACCAGTGCATGGAATTTGGTTAGATAAGATTTTAGAAATCGAATAAAGAACTTCTTTAACCCTAACTGATACCAAAAACAATATTTCGTATCTTGAACCGATAATTCAAGATATGATTAAAAGAAAATATAAAATTCAAAACCGAAACCTGATATGCAAATAGATTTAAGTAGAAAAATATAAATATAGGGATTAAATGATTGCTTTTAAACTTAACAATGATTTGAGATTAGAACAACGAGTAGTAATGAGCTTAGACTTGGATTTAAACCCTAAATTTAAGATTCCTAGATAAATATTAAACGCTACTAATAAGATTCATGATGAGTATCAAAAGATAGAGATAAATAGATAATTTAGCCTCTATATCAAGTGCGATATTAAGTAATTAGTCAACTATGCTTATAGATAAGAAATGATAACCTAAAGATAAACCATTAGGATTATAAATACACAAAGAAAACATAAACTGTTGTATAACTCCAGATCTAAACTTCAAATAAATAATTGAATCACACTTTTGTTCTAATTAGGGTTTTCTTAAACTATTGAAGCCTAAAACAAAAATTAACCTAATGAGTTCAAGAAACTTTAATCGCGGGAGATAAAATTATACAAATAATTAATCACGTATATATAAAACTTAAAATTGTATTATTTAATAATCTAAGTGTTTTGTATAATCCTATAAACATATTTTTGTACAAAAACTCTCAAATATTAGCTAAATTGTACCCATATAACTTGTCAAACTATCCTAAAACTAAATTAAAACAATTAACCAATATATATATATATATATATATATTAGGTGGATTTCAGCTGCAAGTTGGCCGGATTGTAAGGGAAGGGAGAGAGCCAAAATTGTTACCTTAATAATGCAAAAAGAGTCAACAAAATCAACCTTATGACCAATCAAATGTTGCCAAGTGAGCTTCACATTAATTAACATGAAAACAACAGACCAAGTGTGGTTAAATGCAGGAGAAATTCGAAGGAAATTCGGAGAAGACACAGCTGCTAACTCCTCTCTTCTTCCTTCTATATATATGTGTTTAATACTTATAATGAAGAAACAAACAACCCTCATTATTTCTCAAACTTTCCAGAACGAAATTACTCTTAAGTAGCAACCAAAACGAACTAAAAACAGAAATCAAACTGATCGAATCATTCAAGTTTGGATCAAAAGAAAAACAATACGAAAAATACTTGGAAACGAGTTCAAAGGTAAGTTGATGTAATTCGAATGATTCACTTTTAAATCTAAGGATTAGAACTGACTTCTGATAATCATAGGAACATAATCAACACGAAAACAAGCTTCGAATTCCATCACATCGGCTCAACTAAGGTAAAAATCCGAAACCCTAGTTATACTTTAGTAAGATTGAAATCTAAGGATATATGTTTGTAGATGTGTTAAAAGTTGTTTTATGTCTATATATAAGATATAGAAACACTTAGAAATCGTTTAGGAATGTTTTTAATGTGAAAAATTTAACAAATATGAATTGGATCATCGAGGAAGATGATGAATAGTGCTAACACCGTCTATAAGCCGACAATGTAGTCGTTCAACACTGGCGGCTTACATGGATAGGCTGGCGGTGTAGAGACGGCTTATATTGAACAGCAGCTACATAAAATATATTTTCACGTAAAAACGAATGAAAGTCGGCTATCTGGGATTCTACGCCAGCGGCGTAGGACCGACGTACGTTGAAAGCCGACAGCTTTCAAGCCAGTGTAACCGATAAGAAATAATTTGCAAAAACAAAATTAACACCGGCACCTGGGTTACAAAGCTGGCGGCTTTGAGCCGGCATACACTCATATTTCTTCTACGAAAGCTTATTTTGAAATGAACAGAATATATATATATATACAATAAGCTTTACTGATTATATTATATATATATATATATATATGATAATATAAAACTTATTAAGAAGATAATTAGATACAAACATTAATACTAAATTTATGTATTATCCGATAATTCTTAAAGCCCTAGAATTCAAGAAAAAAATTAAGTGTTAATAAAAGTTACTAATAGTCAAATATTTGTTTTAAATAGGTAAAATAGGTAAGAATGGAAATTGAAATAAGCTAAATTTTTTAGTAATGTGACTTCTAAAAATAACAAAATAATAATATGAAATAAAATGGAAGAAACACGACAACACTAAGTAATAATAAATAAATATAAGTTTCTATATTAAGATCAGTATAGAATAACATAACATTAGTGTTAGTCGTTACCAAAGCTTGGAATTTAGTTATATAATCTATATTATATTGATGAATACTTTATTCATCTTAATAGGTGACTTTGATACACTAGAAGATCTCCCAGCCGATTATTACGATTGAGTCAATATGAGCAGGTGAGTAATTCAGTCATATTGTATCATTTGTGCTTGTAAGTAGTTGAATATATAATGCAAAGATAATCAAACGAATGTTTTGTGGAAAGTATGTTGTGATCTGATTACATGATTGTTAACCTATTCTTACAAAAGTGATAATGCAATGATTTGATGTTGTGAAGTAGCATGATAATGATTGTGTGAAATGTATGATTACTATGAAATTGAATAAGAACTATTGACTTAATTAAATAATCTGATCATGCATTGCACGAACTGCGTTATTGCATATATAAAAGGATAACAGCCTGCTACGTATTAATATTTCGGTTCTCTGTTAACGCTTGGTTATTCTAATGTGTTAGTTCTTCCAAGGTTTTCTTTGTTCCGTTGGTTCTACGGGAACTAAGTGGTACCGAAGAACGCCGCCTGTAGCATCACTTTGAAATGATTAATACTTAGGGAGTTTCTAAGGTGGATACAGGAAATGGTCAGTTAAATTTATTATATTTAAAGTGATAACCTCAAACGAGAAATCGTTGATTTTCCTGTAAACTTAGTCTCTCCTGGGCAGGTGGGTCATGGAGTAATGGTTCTTCAACCCTGAAAAAGAGGGCGTAAATCTTTTTCCTGTTTAGATTTTAGATCATCCAAGCTTATATCTGTGCATATGGTTGAGTGCTTGCATTACATATGATTTACTAATAACTTGTGTGATGTATGATATGTCTGGTTATTCACTGAGTTGTGGTTTCGCTCATACTCCAACAGTCTTTTTAGGTTTACCCTATGACCCTGGTTAGTCACTTCCAGGAACATGGCTCCGGTAAGAGCTTAGGAGCTGGAAGTCTATGGTTATAATTTGGATTAATGGTTATGTACTCCTAAAATAGATTATCTAGTGCTATTTCATTAGCTATATACTTCAAGAAGACTATTTGGGTTGTAATAGTCTTGTAATGCTTATGGTTAAGATAGCAGTTATTCACTAATTTATTTCTTACATGTATTTATCATTTCTTATCAAGCAACTAAAAGATCCTGTTGTTTTGAAAACCTGTCATTCTCTAAAGGTAGTCTGGTAATAGTATTCAAGTGAGACTTGATCACTGCTACTAGGATACCCTGAGGGCATGACAGAATCCCTCTCATAGTAGATATAGAAGAGAGCTCCCTTATGGACCTAACCTATTAAGGTCTTTATTTGTAATGTGCATAAACCAATTTGATAAAGGTTAGAATTGGGTAGGCCAATTCCAATAGGCTCCACTCCAAGCCTACCATGTCAAATCTCCCTTGATCATCCTAAATAACTAGGTTTAACTCTTTAAGCCCTATGATCTTAGCCCAAAGAGTTAAATATAAATCAAAATTAGGCTTAAAGCCTTTATAATCAAATTCATACATCTACGTATATAAGAGGAGTCACTAAACTTGTCACACTTTGAGGGGTACCTAAATGTGACAGTCCATCATATACAATATTAAAGCCTAGAAATGACTTCCTTAGTCACATAAAGCTTTTATATCATGCACAAGGTGTACAAAACATCAGAGGGAACGCATTATAGTAGTGCAATTTACTTTGATAATAATTAAGTAACAAGGCAATAGAATACTTAACATGAAACATAAACAAGGTCAATTACAATTCTTAGGGGCATACCTCTACTAATGTCCTCAAGTCTACATAAATAGATATCCTAGTAATCTCCAAAATATCAACATATCATATTTTATAAAGAAATTATAAGAAAGTAAATCCATCATATGTTTCCACTCCTTCCACATGGGCTTAAAGATCCACCAACAATTTCCTTAATATATCATCCTCGAATGAAGTCTCAAGCATACTTGTTCCAACAAAAACTATAGGTGTATAAGCTTACAACGAGCTTAGTGAGATGTTTCCTCATCATTTGCACCAACACTCATAAACAAACAAGTTGGTTAGTTAAGCATATGCTATGCTTCTGCTGTTAGTCCCCTACTCACCCAAAGCATTCGGTTGGCATGGCTCTGAACCTAGAGTCGCATTTCTCGAGCGATGTAGATTCTCTAGGAAGGAGCAGGGCCCGTGTCCCAACACACTCGCAACCTATAGAACTCTACGCATAGGAGTAACATCCTTTCGAAATGTGACTCAATAGATGCTATGCATAACCATTTTTTTGTTAACGCCATTCTATATTATGATTCATTAAGGGTGATTAATCCGTTTAAACATACATAGCAATCGAGCATACAAATGAATAAACATGTTAAAACAAACATTTAGTGTTGCGACATGCATAGCATTCTCTTAATCATACAAGCAAAAGAAGCGCATGCTTAACCTTGATAATCCCCAATACCTATCCATTTTTATCTTTTCTTATCATACTAGTGCAACTATTTTACAAACATAAGCAAGGTAATGAATTTAGGAGGAAAAACTCACTTGTCCATATCACAATCTTCTTAGTTGTAATAATCATCAAGAAGGGAGGTCTCGTATTCCTCGTCACCTAAATAAAATAAATACCTAGATTGAGTATTTCATAAAGATTTTATTTAAACTTTCTAATTCTATCTTCTTGTTTTCGTTAAATTCGA
Organism: Combretum micranthum; assembly: GCA_024138025.1. Taxonomy (NCBI): domain Eukaryota; kingdom Viridiplantae; phylum Streptophyta; class Magnoliopsida; order Myrtales; family Combretaceae; genus Combretum; species Combretum micranthum. The sequence goes on from JAMXBD010002617.1 coordinate 45,508, forward strand.
ATGATGGGAAATTCCAATTTAAAATGGTCATAACTTGCTCATTTTAACTCGAAATTTCACATATTAAATGTCATTTTCTATATATTCAAAAAGATGTATCTATTTCTAAGGTTATTTTTCCATTTAAAGCCATTTAGGTTTCAAAACTGGTCAGTATAAAATAGACACAAAAATTTCGGCCCTCAAATTGTAATTTTTCCCAAGTTTTACTTCGCATAGACACTTTATAGCAAATATATAAATATTTCTACTTTTGAAAATCATTTAATATTATACGTGTGATCCTAGTGATGTTGTCTTGAAATAAAATTTATAAACAATGTTTTGAAAGGTCATTCTTTGACTTGTGATTAAATTTGATATTTTGTAAACTTGTAACTCAACAACAAGAAAATAAGAATCATAGTTCAATATATATTTTAAAAGCTTAAAGGTCTCATATCTAAAAATAATTTATTTTTCAAGACATGGTTTTACTCATTGGTGGCATGAAACTCTAAGTATATTTCCTTATAAAAATTTTCTTAAGTTTGACTCTTAAACAAAGTTTTGATTCTTCGATTTTCTAAATAAGAAACTTAATTAAAAAAAATTGTGATTTTATATTTATTTTAGAGTTCATCGATATTTTATTTTTATACTAAACTTCTTTTAACTAAATATTTTTTAAAACATGAAGCTTTATGTGGTCATGAAGAAAAATCATTCTAAGTTTTATTACTTCAAAATATTTTAAGTTTTAGCATGAGGGAAATTAAATGAATGGCTTGTTCTAAATTTTTATTCTTACAATAACACTTTCTCTATTAATAGTCTTTCAACATTTTGGTATTTAAAGAGTTATTGGAAAAAAACTAAAATTTTCAATTGTTACAAGTGGGTGTCTAATTATTATAACTATTATTTATTTTTCCTTAATTTCATAAAACGAAAATGAATTACTTCTTAAAACTTAGTTTTTAAGTTGTATACCGATTTTATTTTTAAGTGGATTTTTTAACTAGTGGGTTAATTTTAAACTTAACTTAGAAATTTGTTTGATTCTTCGTGTTTATCAAAGTATTGGTATAAATCTTATAAATAAGTTTTTAAGAAAAGTTTGCATAACAAAGAATTCTAAACATTAAGATTTAAAAATAAATTTGTTTTAATATTTGAAAAAGAGGGTAATGGAACCACATAATTAAGTCTTGAAGAAATCTTTCATAAAAATAACACTAAAAATTTATGATGAACCTATTTAAATTTTTGAAAAGGAGGTTGTTGAATCGTGATCATAAGTTTTATTGGAAATTTTTCCTAAGTGTCAAAAATTATTTTCTGTAGAGGGTTTAGTTTTATTTTATAAAAGAAAAGAACTACTTTTATTTCTTTGAAAAATTCCATTAAGACAACAACATTATAATCATGCATGAATATGAACTTATGACTATATTGTATAATAAAAGAAAAATAACTCAAATAGAATATAAGAGATATAGAAAATTAAATAAGCATATATGTAAAATCAAGTATTGGGAAGTCTTAGCTTACATCTGTCATGCCCGAAGGGTACCCTAAACATGGCAGTCCGTCGTACACAATATTAAAGCCTAAGAATGACCACCTTAGTCACGCGAAGGCTTCCATACTATGTACAAGGCGTCTAACACATGGAGGAGACTCATCGGAGTAATACATTTTATGTTGATATAGCTTGAGTAACAATGTAAAGGAAATACAAATTTACTATACTTCATATACAAATCACTATACTTCATAATACAAATCATTAAACTTCAATTACACTTCATCAAAAGATTCTACTACGTAAAACTATTACGGGCAAATAATAAAACTAGCTGGTAACTTCAAACATTCGTGTTCTTTGCTGAAATCCCGGAGTCATTCCTGGCTCCAACCAATTTGGTCCTCACTTTGCATTCTTGAAATAACCTGCTCATTTAAACAACTATTGGGGTATAAGCTACACTAGCTTAGTGAGAATTCCCTTAGTTTCGTGCCATAACAAACAAATTAAAATCAGTCATATGCTATACATGAACAAACACGTGAGCAAGCAATTATGCATAGGCATCCGGAACCCACACACAAAACGGATTTACGCCCTCCGTATCTTGGGTTAGGAATGGTATTGAGTCTGCACGACCGCATCTAGTCCCCAAGCCCTCAGCTCTTAGCACTCGACTCGGCTAGGCTCATCCAAGAATGCATCCACATGCGCCTTAGTACCCCTGAATGAGCTCTGGCACTGGGCTCGTTATCTAAACGAGGCAACAACGGACCATACTGATCGACCTGCGTAAGAGTAGCATGCTACCAAATGCAAAATGTCCGATGTGATGCATGACCAATTTAATTTTTGCTTAGGGCAAACATATTTATACATTCTTTAGAGTGACCAACCAATATCACACATATAACAGGAATAAAATAAACGGTGCAGTTATCCAATCAAATCGTGGTTTCGATATGTTTTAGTATCCTTTGGCATACATTCATCACAGTCTCATCATATATCCCATCCCCATTCATATCAATTTTTATCTTGTTCCTATAATTCTAATACAACTAACTACAATCACAATCAAGGTAACAAAACAAGGAGAAAACTCACTCGGCATTGGATCACCGGTCTTCTAGTAATATAATTCGGTGGCAGGAAATCGTCGATCTCGGGATCTCCTAAAAAGGAAGAAATACTCTAATGAGTATTTCAACTCAAACTAATCTAAACGATCTTATACGAACTATTAAATTCGTAATTCTCGTCCTAAGAGGGAATTCCAACTTAAAACGGCCATAACTTGGTCATTTTAACTCGGAATCTCGCAAATTATATATCGATTTCTATCTACTTCGAAAGATCTATCTAATTATAATATTATATTTAAGTTTTGAAAAGATTTAGGTCTCGGAACAGAGGGATCAGATCTGATCTGATCAATAACGGTTTCCGATTCCTAAAAATAGTTTTGTAAATGTTTGTAATGTTTTTATTATATAAATTAGCTATACATGCAATATGAGTGATTTCTTAACATGAATGACATGAGATGAGTTTAATGCATGCATGATCTTGATGATTTTTGCTAAAAGAAAATTTTATAACTTTTTATTTTTACAGGACCATAATAACAACTACTTATAAAAAATCTAGTTTTCTAACATTGATCATTTCCATTTGTCTTGGATTTATTACTTAAGAAAATATAATTATTTTTGTCAAAATTGAGCCTTCATTATATATATTACTTATGACCTTCATTTCTACATAAAAATTTTCATTTTACACTTTGTAAACATGTTTTCAAGTGGGGTTGATTCCAAAATCCGAATTTTACAAAAATTGGTTTTTTTGAGTAATTCGTTTAAGTAAAAATCATTTGATATTTAGGAAATTAGGGCTCAATCATACATAACCACTAAGGACTTCATTCTTACACAAAAATTTGCATTTTACACTTTGCAAATATGTTTTCCAATATGATTTACTCAAAAATCCGAATTTTAGAAAATCTACTTTTTTTTTTTAAATGATTCCTTTGGGAAAAACTTGTTTAATGCATTAAAATTTAAGACCTTATGATACCTATTACTTAAGGACTTCATTTAATACATAAAAATTTCATTTTGAGCTTGGATAATAGGTGTTCTTATGGCCTTCACTCAAAATTACGAATTTCACAATTGGTTTCTAACTCAAAATTTTCTCATCTTGATTCTATATCTTGTCTTATACATTAATCTCATCAAAACTCATTTCAACTTGTAAAAATCATTGCTTAATGATACTTATTACCTATATACTTCATTTTTCACATAAAATAAGAGTTTTGGAGTTGATAAATGGGTTTTAAAAATTGGTCTTGATTGGGATCCGAATTTAGAAAATTTATTTTTGGTCGTTTCTTTTGATAAAATCTATCTAAGCTTATGAAGATCCATTCCTCACATATCCTATCCTAAGAGCCTTTCATTTCTTAAATAAAAACTTCATTTTTGAGTTGGAAAACATGTTTTTAAAATAGGCCTTGGCCAAAATCCGAAAATAGAATTTTTATTTTGAAAATAACTTTTGGAAATCACTTTTGATTCTTGTAAAAAGAAGTCTTGATGATATACATATATTAAGCCTTCATTTTCTTAAGTAAAAATTACATTTTGACACTTGGAAAGTGGTATATAAATGGGGGTCTTGCCAAAATATGAATTTCATAATTTTGTTTGAGTTCATAACTAAGATCTATACTTAATATGAATATAAACAAAAAACAAATGCATGGTAATAAGCTATAAACATCATGGATCTAAACTTCACTTATCAAAATCTTTCATTTATGGTATCTATACCCTAAGCCTTCAATTTAAATGAAAAATACACATTTTGAAGTTGAAAAACCACTTTTCTAAATATGGTTCCATTTTCATCCGAATTTTCAAAAGTTGTTTTTGTTGAAAATAAAATAGATCTTGAGTTTCCTACAATTTCCTACCATCATCATGCTATAGCAAGTTGTTCATGAACATAAACAAAGATCTAATGCATTTATGAACTCAAAACACTAGATCTAGTCTTCTAAACTAGTTTTAAATGTCATGAATCACTAAGATAGACATGTGGATGATAGATCTATATAAATCACAAGAAATAACAAAGATAACAACCTAAACAATAAGATCCATGGCATAAACGAAAATCAAAGCTACAAAAATTTAGATCTACAAAACATATCAACTTTAAACAAGAAAATAATTGAAATACAAGATAATAAAAGTAGAGAAAAGGAGTGTTTCATTTTGGCATCATCATCATAAGCTTTTAAGCTTATGGAAGGTCGATGCATGAAACCTTCATTACACTTTACCTATATCACCTATGGAGCTTTAGGAAGAAGATTTGCTTAGAAATCTTTAACAAATAGGTGTGGAAGCCATGGAAGAAGAAGGGGGCAGCTTGTTTTTCATGGAGGAACAAGAGGAAATGAAGAAGAAAGAGAGGAAAAATGAGAGAGAAAACTAAAGATGAAAGAGGGAAAGTGAGTAAATGAAGGAGAGAGAGAAAATGAGTGTTTTAATTGAATAAATGAGAGAAAAAAAAATAAAAGAGGGCAGCTAAAGAAGCCCCATGCTGCACGTGAAAGGCAAGGAGGAGAGAGAGTGAATTTTGTTGAAATTTGACTCAAACTTGAATTGTATAATTAATGTGTAATGTAACTTTTTGAAGAAGGATTGAAATATAATTAAATTTAGTCAAAATAGGAATAAATTAAATGACAATGGCAGCCATGAATGAGTCAAAAATCTGCCATGAATTGTGAGATAATGTGTAGAAAGATTGAAGTAAAAAGGAAGTGATATGTGTAAGGTGTACTTGAAGATATGGGTTGTAAATGTACTTTCTTAATAAAATAAAATAAAATTAGAAAATTTATTCCAAATATTTGTAGCAGATTTTTCATAATTAAATTTAAATAATTATTTGAATTATTTTAGTATTTTAACAAATATGTTACCGGTATGATCAAAATACGCGAATATAAGCTATAAATAATATTTTTATAACCCGAAAAATTCTAAAAAATTATTTTATGAAAATAAAAATATTTTTAAAATATTTTTCAATTATTAAATTAATTTATTTTATTTTTAGTATCGGGTCTTAAACAGAATCTGATCTCGTAAAGACCCGAAACAAACTAAATTTTAGAAAAACGAAATTTTTTTATAACATATAAAATATTTATCTAATAATATAGGGTTTTATAAGAATAATAAAATTTTATAATGAAATAAAAATGAATAGTACAAAAGACTAATCAATTACTTGTAATAATGGAAATACGATAAAAATGTTATAACTGTAACTTTCATAACCTGAAAATTTCTATAACTGATATATTTAGAAATCTTATGAAATTACGAGTCTAATGGTATTATTGGTATATTTTTGATATCTTGAGCCCCAGGACATGCTTTTCGAAGTCTGTATCCGAGCGAGTTCGAATAGGTCAAAATTTACCAATATGATATTTTTAAACAAACTCATATTACTATGAGCTATTCTACATATTTAAACTACATCTCGGTCACTAGGGCTAGGGGCGCTAGGTTGCCGAACTTAAGCTATTGTGTTCCGCTTAGGGTTTCCGGGTGATTTTTCGGTCTAGATCCTGCCAATTTGGAAACTGATATTTATGTTTATACAACATATTTAATTTAAGAAATTTATTTTAAATTTTATTTTTGTAAGTATTTAATATCTTTTAACGTTTTTGGAATTTTTGAATTGGGTTTCATTTTCGAAAGTTAATCGTTATTTACTTTTTAATAATTCGTTTTTGGGATCTATATTACCCGATTTTATAATTTGGAGTCACGTATGGAATTTGTCGTATGTAGTGGTTTTGGAATTGTAGGATATTGAGTTCTTACTTTGTTTTTTGAGAATTCTTATATTTCCCAATTCGGAAATTTTCGAATTCATTCGTGATTTAAGACTAGTTGAAATTCGGTTTTAATTTGGAGTGATTTTTAGGGTTTATTTTCGAAGTTCATCTTGAAATTATTTATTAAAATTTTCCGGGGCTTACAGCATCAAGCTTCCCAAAACATAGAATGGACAAGTTCTAAAAAGAGAAAAGAAAATGCATAAGAAAACTTAAGGAAAAGATAAAGAAGAAAATTTTTGGAAGTCTTAGATTTTTATTCAAGTTTTCTCGGACTTAGACATGGGCAAGTTCCTTAAGAAAAACAAGAGAACAAATAAGAAAAATCATGTGAGTCTTAGATTTATGTCAAGGCTCATCGAACTTAAATTATGGACAAGTCCAAAAAGAAAGAAGAAAATTGTTTTGACTTCATGAGGACAAGTTTAAGACTAGAATGACTGGTCTTAATAAATTGGCATGAAATAAATAAATGTGCAAGAAAGTAAAAGCATAAATAAAAAGTTATATTAATGAGCATTAAGCTCTAAGATATATATATATACACACAGACACATATTTAGTAATATATAAGAGTTAGGTTAAGAGCAAAAATAAAATAAGAACATAACAATATTTATAAATAGACATGGTGTTAAACAAGACATGAACAAGTTGTTACTTTCATGATTTCTTCTATAGTATAAAGCTTATGGGGTTTTAGAAATCAAAACAATAAAGCATTCATGTTATGTTAACATGAAAGAAAGGATTTAGATTTTTACCTAAGGTTTATGAGGATGGATGGTGGTAGATAGAAGATGGTTGAAGAGGAAAATTTGTGAAAATCACAATGGAAGAGAGGGAGAGGCTCACAATTTGAAAGAAAGGAGAGGAGGAGTTATGGAGAAAATTTACAAAAGTTTTGTTATGTAAAATGAGAAAGAGGAAGGGGCATTTATAGAGTTTTACAGTTTAATTTTGTGTGATTAAAATTAATTGAAAAAATGAAATAGATAGAGGAGAGAGAGAGGGTGGATAGCAATAAGGGAGAAGAGAGAGAGGGAGAGATTAAAAAATAATTTTTATAAAGAAAATTAAGTAAAGTATAAAGGAAGTTTAGTAAAATGTAGTATTGGTAATGTAAATGTAAGAAATAAGTGAGTAAGTTGTAAGAAATAGGTCATAGGAAAAAGTGGAGATAAATGAATAATAGAAATAGTACAATGAATGGTAAACAAGATAAATAAATTATCGGTAGAAAAGAAAATATGAGTAAAAATGTTATATCTAATATTTCTATATACCAAAAAATTATGAAACTGATATTTTATGATTCCTTACAAAATTACAAATCTATATTGATTTATATAATATTTTTACTATCCCGAGCATCAGGATACATTTTTCGAGAACTGATCTCGTACGAGTTCGAAACAATCAAATTTTTTACAAATATGATCTTTTTAGGTTATCTTATATTATTCCGAACTATAATCTACTAATAACTCATTTCTATTGTTCTCAGGTTTCGAGTATGGGATTGCCTAATCTAGTCTCATTAGGGCTTGTTGTTGACATTGTTTACTTTTAATATTTCGGTTTCAATTCCGGCTTTAAGATCTACCTTTAAAATTTTAAAATCTAGGAGCTTATGTCATACTTATATTTTTGGTTTAAAATTTAAGTTTTACTTTATTTTTATGGTTATTTAATATTTTACAATTCTCGAGATTGTTTAATTGAGTCTAGGGTTATGTGTTGATTCGAGTTGACTTTTAGTATTAATTTAAATTTTTTATTCTGAAATTTTTCAAAAGTCTTAAGATTTTATAATTTTGTCATTAAATAACATTTGGGTATACTGTCTTAATTTACGTGTTAGGGATTGTATAGATGAATTATTAAGTGTACGAGTTTAAATTGAATGATTACTAGATTTTCCATTTTGTTATAAGGTTCTCTTTTCTTAAGGTTATGAAATTCATATTTGATCTTGTTTAGAGTTTCTAGAGTTTGATTTTAACTTGGGTCATTTTTTAAGGTTTCGATTCCAATATTTAACTCTATGATTTTTTTCTAAAAGTACCAACAAGTTCAAGGGTTTACAAAACTAATATGTGATGTTGTTAAGTCCTAAAAATATGAACAATAACATGGTCAAATCTATGAACAACATAAATTCTAGAAAGCTAAAATAACCTCTACCCATTGATAAAATAGGTTGTTAATTTCAATAATTTTGAAATAACCACTAAATTGGATGTAGGATATTAATTGAAAATATTACATCATAAGTTTCACCGCAAATAAAATACATTAAGCTTATTAAATCACACAGTGCCAGGTAAATAGAATTCAAATAAAGGTTTTTACACAAAAGTAGACAATGATCCCTATCTTTATATATATAGGGATGCTTATGACAATGTAACATTTTCTAAGGAGCTCTAATAGTTGTTTCAATCGATATGATCAAGTGAGTATCTCGATGACCTATCACATTACTTGTGATTGTAATATAGTTTCACTACTCAATTTTGATACTTATATTAAAATGGTTGTGCATGGGTTATGGGAGTCATTACATGTGCTTGGTGTTTTATTTAATTGTGCCAAGGAACCTTATTGAAAGTGGACATTTTGTTATCTATTAATTTGTTGTGTTATATCATAAAATTGTGGATTATTTGCATAATATTGCTTGATCACCAAATAACCTGACTAATGACTTATTGACTACCCTAATTAATTAATCATGCATTACATGTCTATATTTGCTTATATAAAATCTTTATGGGTCACCACTACTATGTGATAACTCTTTTGTGCCCATGGGAAGGTGATTTTGTATAATTTTGCATAATTTTGCACAAGGCGTATATGTACCTCACTATAAGACATCACCCTGCCCAATGGAAATTAATTGGTATGTTAAGGAACACCATTATTGAGTGGGGACTAGGAAGTGGTTATCACATAGAGTGACACAATTCACAAAAGTAAGCTTTGGGGTTTGTGTTTGGAAAAGTTAAAAAATATATAAATCATTTTAATTAAAATGGGTACCTTTTTTATCTACTGAAACCTTATCCTATAATTCGCCGAGCATTGGTGACATTATAATGTTCTTGAAACCATAGATTTGAGGGCGTAAATCCATAACATACTTAGATTATAGACAACTAGGTATGCTTATTGTGTTTCATATGTTTGATTAAAGCATTGCATATGTTTGCTTAATAAAACTTGTTTAAATTTGCTTGACATGTGGTTACGAGAGATAACTTACTGAACCATGGTTTTGCTCACACACCTATAGTTCTTTTTTAGGGGTAGTAGACATTGGAATTAGGATAGGAATTAAGTGAAGAGTGCTCCTCATTTGGATTCCTTGAAGGTAAACAAAAGGATAGGTTATTTGTATGATAGACATAAAACATGATATAGATGAATTAAAAATTTAGTTGAAACTCTATATTGTATAGGATTGAAGAACTAATTATACTATTTGATAGGGGATACCAATTCTTTGCAATTTTGGTAAACTATAAGGTTGGTTTCCTCGGTTTCCATAATCATCTTTAATAAAATGATAATATATATGCATATATATGTAAAATTGAATACAATGAATTGATAAACAAGTAGAGTCTTGTAACCTCTGACTTGTAAGACGATTCTCATATGCGGGTGTACATGTGATATGATAACTTTAAATTAATTCTTCCAGGCCTCTTGTAAGGGTCATGGCAATCTTTAAAAAAATCTTTTATAGAGTTCTTTAAGTGGGAAAACTCTTTTTCTTTGACTTTCATACAATTAACATCAAGTGTCCTGATAAGTCTATTTTGTTCTATTCCATTCATCGGAATTTAGGCTTAATCTATATACTTTTATATAAATTCTTATGAAACCTATGCTTTTATGTTGCAATTGTTGTTTTTCAGCTCTTAAGATTAAAAGAATACGAATTGAAGTGATTTGAACCAGATTGAAGAAAAACAACAATAACTAAGTAGAATAGAACTTTGTCGAGGTTTGTAAAAGATCCATTGAGGGCAAAATAGCAAACCAAACTAAAGGCAAAACCCCAATCAAGCCTAGAAATTTCTTAGTTGGTATTCTTTGAGTTAAAAACATTTAAGAACACGAAGTTAAAATTTTCAAAATTTATAAAGCTAATAAGTTTTGTTTAATTTTGGTCGCAACATTCAGCAAATGCACCTTGTTAGTCCCGAAAAGATAACCAAGAGGAGGGATGAATTGGTTATAAAATTTACTTTTAAAAATTTAAAACAAATTTCACTCCACTTGGTTATTTAACTAAAATGGCTTTGAAACTTTCTTAAAACAATAATCTTAACAAATAAAAACCTCAAGTAAAAATTCGGATCAAAAGTGATTCAAGACTTTCACAATTAGAAACCTTCTGCTTAATTCTCTGAGTAAGAAAAATATGAATGATTTACTCTCTGATTAACCTTCTGAGCATATATCACACATATAAATCATAAATAATAAATCACGAAATTAAAGAGAGATAAGGAGAAAAAGTGCAAATCTATATATAGAGGTTCCGCCTCGAGCGTCATCCTCTCTCTTCTTCCAGCTCCAAGCCGGGGTCCGATATTCCTCACCGGTTGTGTTCCACTATCAATCAAATCAACAAAGTTACAAGAAGTTCTTGCCAATTTTTTTGGCTACAATTCACTTAGCTTGATTCTCTCAATCAATTAATCAACTAAGCCTACTTGTAACTCTCAACTCACACTAAATGTGTAACAACAAATCAAGGAATAAGGAATTATGTTTCCTCAAATGTATTCGTTCAAATTAACAGTAACAATAGATTAGACAATTTCTTTCATACGAAGGCTTTGATCACTGTAGCAAATTGAGTATCGCGTTGTTTTATGATATCTTGTTCTGTCTTCCTCTTTTTCTTTTTATTCCCATTTCTCTAACGGCTAGAAGAATGAAAGGATGAACTTGTCCCAGATTTTTGTGCATGTAATCCTCATCAGTTCACGTTTATCCAACTGTTAACTTACTTTGATTTTTGAATTCTTGATATAATCTTCGAAATTCCAGCTTCAGAAGATAAATCAAATAACTAACAACTTGTATGTTTATCTTATACTGAAAAATCGGACTTGGATTTATCCTTCGTTGCACAGCTTCATCGTCTGGTACTGTTCATGCTTTATCAAGCTTCCACGTTCTTCGTATGATTCAAAATTCTTTGGACACATTCCATAAAAATCTGAATTATATTTTGTAAATACTTCATATTATGCACACTAACTTTCTCCTCAAATATAATTAGTTGGTATAATTTGAATTTCACTTCTAGGTCGTATGAACTTCAACTATGTGTTCATTAACTCCAAAACAAATATTAATTTGAATTTTAATCCTTGTGGATTTTGAACCGACTTGGTAAAACACATTGAGCATAATACCCAAATTATACTCAACTTTGGAGCTAGGTCTTCATAAATTAAATCGGAATTGAAAAACACATGATTCTTATGGAGTTTATAAACCTTATGACGTTCCCTCTGATGACAAAAAATGTCCTGCTATTCTCATTAGAACCTTCTGATGAACAAATGTTTCATTGTCTAACTTTCTTATATTCTTTCTGATATAGTTTTACATTATTAATATCTAATACTGCACACTTAAACAAAATATGTAAGAAATCATTTAAGTCTTTTTGTTATCATCAAAATCATCTTTTGAGAGAAATCAACATTCTCCCCCTTGTAGCATAGAAAATATTAGGTCATTTTTCCAAGGGATAGTTGGCATCTACCTTACTCACATTTCATCTATTATCTAGCTAAAGAAAATTCAATAAAACATAATAAAAGTAGAAGTTATACTAGGGCTAATGAATATCTACATGTTTTTAGGACAAATTGTAAGATAAGCTTGTTAATGTGAGAAAGAGCCTTAAGGATTGCTTCACCAAGTCTTTATCATGTGATTTCTCAATAGACTCATAGAGTTAGACTGTCATGCCCCGAAGGGTACCCTAAACATGGCAATCCGCTGTACACAATATTAAAGCCTAGGAATGATCGCCTCAATTACGCGAAGGCTTTCATACTATGTACAAACGTCTAACACATGGAGGAGACACATCGAAGTGATACATTTTATATTGATACAACTCGAGTAACGATGTAAAGGAAATACAATTCACTATACTTCAATTACAATTCATCCACAGATTTCACTACACAAACTATTACAAGACAATTCATAACACCTAGCTAATATCTTCATGTATCTTACTTCCCGCCGGAATCCCAAGGTCGCACTCGGCTCTAGGCATCTTAGTTCCTACGTAGCATTTTGAGTTAACCCATTTAATCAAACATCTATAGGGGTATAAGCTATACTAGCTTAGTGAGTAAGAACTTCCAATATTATATCTATAACACATCATACAATCAAGTGATTAGTCAGACAAGTGATATGCATCAAACATATTGATTCAACAAACATATGACCAGCCGGAAATCATATGTGGATAGACTTACACCCTCCATCTCGGGTTAGCAGATTAACGAATCCTGCGGTACGAACAAGGCCGTTTCAGCTCATGGTCAACTTTGAACTATAAATTCGTTTGAGGACAATGATTAACCAACTTTACACCGTTTAAGATCACAGAAAACTGAACAAATGCTAATGCTCCATCCCCATCGGATATGAATGAGTTCAATTTCATCTTCAATTCCGAATAATCAATTATACCGATTCTTTTAAGTGATCAATCAATAATCACAGACAATCAATTCTAATTCGTCTATACAAGCAATAGTTAATCACCTGGCTTCGATATTCTTATATTCCATTTCTCACATCAATAATAAGCATACATAGTCCCCATTCGTCCCTGTAAAGCCCTAAATTTTTGGAATCGGTTTAGCTTAAAACCCTAAACCAGAAGTCAACCAGACTTTCAAAATCAACAAAACCCTAGTTTACTGTAGCCGCTTAAGTCCGGCATTGTCGTTTTCTTTGGCCCTAGAAAACGAAGTTGGAATAATTAGCTAGAATAGTTCGTAATAACTATAGGTTGTATAAAAATGTTAGTTTTGCGAATTTTGAGTGTCCTTTGAACCCAATCGGACACATTTTTTGAAAAACATGTCCGAAACCCCGTAATAGTAAAAACATTCCGAATACACCGTTAGACTCGTAAAAATACAAGGTTTTCAAAAATATCAATTTCGTAATTTTTCGGTAGTTAAAAATATCAGATATCGCATTTATACACGTATTTTCTTACTACCGGTACTTTATTAGTCATATCTACTTTATATTACACTATTCATTACTATTCTACACTATTCTTTTATCTCTACTTTTTCTTACGCCTACTCTTACAAACACCATAACCTATAACCTTTACTTTTTACCTTTCCTATAACTTTATTTCACATCTACTTTATATATTACATCTTTTATTTAACAAAAAATCAAAAAATAAAATCACTCCCCCTCTACAAGTTATGGCCGACGCCCCTCTCTCCCCATTCTTCCTCAATTTTGTTTCAATTTTTATTTATTTTAATCACACAAAAATCACTTCACATTTTCCTATAAATATCCCCCTCATCTTTCACTTTTTTCACACATTTACTACCCACATATTCTACACTAAAACTCTCTTAATTTCTCTCTCAAAACTCTCTCCAACTACCATCCCAAAACTCTCTCAAAATAATTCCACAACAACTTCTGCCTACAACTAAAACCCATAACCACATAACCATACCAAAGACTTCTTTAGGTAACCATTCCATGTTTCTTTCTTTCTTCTCATGTCATGTAACTTTACATGACCATAGTGTGAGTTTCCAAAGATTAAATGTTATGGAAGCTACATTATGTTCATGTATTGTTCTTGTTCATGAAAATCTATTTATGTTTATGTTATTATTTTTATTCATATTATTGTTAATATAGCTAGTATTATTATCTATATATATATATTATGTACATTCTTTAGAGCATATAAGCTCACTTGCAATTTATTTACTTCATGCAAAGCAATTTATTTATTTATTCCATTGCAATTTATTTATTTATTCCTTGTTATTTTAAGACTAGTCTCTAGTCTTAGACTTGTCCTCATCAAGTCAAACAAGTTTTTCTTTCTTTCATTTTATTTTGGGACTAGTCTACTTCTTAGTCCCGGGAGCTTTGAAAAAAGGCTAAGACTCCAATACTTGACTTTATTAATTATGTTATCTTACTTTTTATTATTTTTCTCATAATTCTTGTTCATTTAAATTGTTGTCCAAAGTTTCAAGTTCTAAAAATAATTGACAAAAAAAAAGGAGATTTTGACACTTAAAAATAAGTTTATGTAAAGTATGAAATTTATGGTTTAAATAAAAAAGTTATCTCTTTTCAAGATACAAAAAGAACCCACTAAGATTTAGAAACCACTTTTACTATAAAAAGCTTCTTAAGTCACATATTGTCCCACTTTCTTTTTATCAAGAAAATAAATTTTTATGCATGGATGATTTCTATGAAAAACATAAGACATGAGGAAAGGATGAAAAATTTTCAAATAAGGATTTTTGCAAATAATTAGACAAAGGAATTTGTACAAAAAAAATAAATAGGAAGAATAGTGTATTTTCTAAAAACTCCAAAATAGTATTAGTATAGAAAACTTAGAAGGAAGAAAATTTATTTTCAAAAAGTTACTTGGATATATATATATAAGCCAACATAAAACATCTTTGTAAAATAAAAATAAACAAAATAGTCATTTCAAGGAGTTTATAACATGAAATTCTTGTAAATTATATTTTTCTAAAACAACTCCAAACTGACATAATTTTACTTGAGTAAAATAAATAGACAACAAACACTTGAGCATGAATGAATATGAGCTAAGTAACCATAAAAAGAGAATTTTTCAACTATATAGATAACTAAGTATTTATCAAACAAATTTTGATTTCTTGAACCAAAGTTGTTTTTACTTTGAAAAATCCGGGTTGAATTTTGTCACCACTGTTTCAGAGCCTATACGACCTTGTTTGTTAGAAATAATTTTGGAAACGGGTAGACCTTTTCAAGTAGGTAGAAATCGGTATATTATATGCATGATTCCAAGTTAAAATAACCAAGTTATGGCCATTTTAAGTTGGAACATTCCTTTATACGAACTTTAATGTTCTTTTGACATTGTTTTGTCAAAATTCAAGAAAATCATCAAGAAATACTCATTGTGGGTATTTTCTTTGGCTAGGTGACCCCAAGGAAAGATACCTATACCCTGAAGATTGTTTCGATTGAGTGGAGTGTGTGAACGACTCATCCGCATAGAGGAATAGTCGACATGGCATCGTGAGTTTATTTCCTTTAAATGCTATACTTGTTGTGCTTGTAATTTAGTTTCATTAGAAGCTAAGAAAAGATATATGGTATGTATGGAAATAATTCTTTGAAAGAATCTTAAGAATATCGAGGCCGGAATTGAATTAAGTGTTTATTTTAGTGTAACATTTGATGTGTATGAAATTCCTTGATCGCCTTAAATTCAATAATAATTATGTTACGATATCATAAATAAATGGATTCATACATACCATGAAGTGAGTCACGTTGCATATGGGTTATTATCCTTGGGTGAGAAGGATAGTAGGCTCATGTCGAAAGCAACACTTGGTGGAGTATCCGAAAGCAATTGCTTGGTGGCTTAAGGGAAATGCTTGGCGGAAAATTCGAAAGCAAGGTCAATTCAAGTACATTCGGAATGCTTGGCAATGAGTGCTTGCGAGCATAAAACTTTTTAACTAAAACTACTTGATTTGAGGTTAAGTATCACCAAACCCCGAATAGAGGGCGCAAATCCATTCAACATATAGTTTCCGAAAAACTATATGCCTTGTTTGCCTACGTGTATGTTGCATTCCATTTGTTTGCTTAATTGACTTGTTTGAAACTTTGTTACAAGAAGTTATTTATGGAAATAATTCTCACTAAGCCTATTAGATTATACCCTAATAGATATCTTTTGCAGTTTCCCTACCTGTGGTTGAGGCCATGAAGGAAATTTTAGATGAAGTGTAGTATTAGTATTGATGTACAAATATTCTATAATAGATTAGTGATCAGGGAAATATCCCAAAGTTGTAATGATCATTGTTATAAGTGAATGATTATTATGAATCCTCCTTTCTTAATATGTTTTTATATCTCCTTAAGCTTCATAATTCCATATATGGTCCTCTAAAGTTGTGAAAGCACGCCTTACACATAATATAAAAGCTTTTAGGAATGGCTAAGGTTCATACTTAAGCTTTAATATTGAGTGTGGCGGACTGTCAAGTTTAGGTTATCTTTTGGGGCGTGATAGTCCCCATCATGCATATCTGTTTTATTTTTACTAAATATCTAGTGCAACTATTATTACAATCACATATAATAAATGAAATCGAAAGTAATACTCACTCGGCCATTGGATCACCGGTCTCTTAGTATAAGTAATCCGATGGTAAGGAATCGTCGATATCGGGGTCACCTAAAAAGGAAGAAATACTCTAATAAGTATTTCATCACTTAACTAGTCCAAACTATCTCATATAAACTATCAAATTTGTAATTCTCATCCTAAGCGGGAATTCCAACTTAAAACAGCAATAACTTGGTCATTTTAACTCGGAATTTAGCAATTATATATCGATTGCTATCTACTTGAAAGATCTATCTATTTCTAATATTATTTTCAAGTTTTGAAATATTTGGGTCACCAAATATTCTGATTAGTTCTGATCAGTAGCAATTTGAATTCCGAAAAATAGTTTTGTAAATATTTGTAATGTTCCTACTATATAGATTAACTATACATGCAATATTGATGATTTCCTATCATGAATGGCATTTGATGTATGCATGCTTTTGACAATATTTACAAAAATGAATTTTAGAAACTTTTTATTTGTAAGACTCCATGGCTATTTGCTTTTAAGAAAACTAGTTTCCTAGCTTTGATCATTTCCATTTATTTTGGATTTATTTCTTAAGAAAATGTAATTATCCTTGTTAAAATTGACTCTTCATTATATCTATTACTTATGACCTTCATTTCTACATAAAAATGTCCATTTTGCACTTTGTAAACATGTTTTCAAGTAGGGTTGATTCCAAAATCCGAATTTTGTAAAAATTGTTTTTATAGTGATTCCTCTAAGTAAAAACCATTCGATACTTAGAAAATTAAGACTCAACTATACCTAGCCACTAAGGACTTCATTTCTTTAATAAAAATTTCATTTTGAGTTTGGAAAGTAAGTGTCTTCATGACCTCACTCTAAAATTACGAATTTCCTAAGTTGATTAGCAACTCAATTTTTTCTACTTCGTTTCTTCCCCTTGTTCTACATATTTTTCTTAGCAAATCCCATCTTAATTTATCAAAATCATTACTTAATGATACCTATGACCTAAACTCCTCATTTTTCATATAAAACACAAGTTTTTGAGTTGATAAATGGGTTTTCAAGGCATGGTTTTGAAATCATCCGAATTTACAAATTTTGGATAAAACTCAATTTTCATACTTTGTAATCTCTTCTTATTTTTGAGAATCTCTACTAGAAGATCTACCATTTACTCATAAAAAACATCTCCTATTGATATCTATTCCATAAGCCTTCCATTTTCTAAACAAAACTTTCATTTTGGGGTTAGAAAATGGGTGTTTACATAGGTGGTTTGCCTAATTACGAATTTTACAAAATTTTAAAGAATGAAAACAATGTTCAACCTATTATTGGAAACCATTTGTTATTCTAAGATTATATTTTGATAAACCTCTTTTATCCTTGTCTAAAATTGGTCTTTGTTACATATATTCCCTAGGACTTCCATTTTCCTATAAAAATTATCATTTTGGCATTTGGAAATAGGTGTTTAAATGGGGGCTATTGTCAAATCCTAATTTTGAAAAATTCATTTGAGCTTGTTTTTTTTTTTTGTAAAACCCATTTAGTCTTTCAAAAACCATTTCCTAATCAAACCTACCCCTTAAGGCTTCCATTTCTTTAATAAAAATCTTGTTTTGAAGTTGCAAAATGGGTTTTCAAAATTGGTCTTGGTTGAGATCCGGATTTACAAATTTATTTTTGGACATACCTTTTGATAAAATCTATCTAAACTTATGAAAATCCATTCCTTACATATCCTATCTTAAGAGCATTTCATATCTTGAATAAAAACTTCATTTTTGAGTTGAAAATTTTTTTTATAAAATATGCCTTGGCCTAAATCCGAAAATGAGATTTTTATTTTGAAAATCACCTTTGATTCTTGTAAAAAGAAGTCTTGATGATATACATACACTAAGCCTTCATTATCTCAAGTAAAAATTTCATTTTGACACTTGGAAAGTGGTTTTTAAATAGGGGTCATGCCTAAATACGAATTTCACCATTTTTGTTTGAGTTCAAAACCAAGATCTACACTTAATATGAACATAAATATAAAAGAAATTCATGGTAGTAAACTATAAACTCATAGATCTAAACTTCACTCATCAAAATCATTTATTTATGTTATTTATTCCCTAAGCCCTTCATTTTAAATGAAAAATACACATTTTGGAGTTGAAAAATAACTTTTCTAAATATGGTTCCTTTTTTATCCGAATTTTCAAAAATGATTTTTGTTGAAAATAAAATAAATCTTGAGCCTTCTAAAACTTTCCTACTATCATCATGCTACTACAAGTTATCTAAGAGCATAAAACAAAAGTCTAATGCATGTATGAACTTAAAACAACTAGATTTAGTTTACTATACTAAGTATAAATACATGAACGCTAAGATAGTTATATGAATGATGAATATATGCATAAATCATTAGCAATAACAAAAATAATAACTCAAATAACAAGATCTAAAGCATAAACAAAAATCAAAACTACAAAAAGTTAGATCTACCAAATATAACTACTTGTAGCAAGAAAATAATAATGACACAAGATAATAATCATAGAGAAGAGGAGTGTTTCATTTTTGGCATCATCGTCCTTAGCTTTTAAGCTTATGGAAGGTCATTTGATGCATGAAACTCTCACTATACTTTACCTATATCACCTATGGTAGCTTTAGACAAGAGTTTTATCAAAGAATCTTGAAGAAATATGTGTGGGAGCTTATAGAAGAAATAGGGGCAGCTTGTGTTCTTGTAAGAACAAGAACAAAAGAAGAAAGAAAGCGATGAAAAAGAGAGTAAAAGAGAGAATAAATGAGATAGGTTTCAAATGAATGAAAAGAAATAAATGAGAGGTATTAAAAAGAGAGAGAGGAGTGTATTAATTAAGAGCAAAAAATAAAACAAGGGCAGCAACGAAAGGGGCTGGACGTGAAAGTAAGAGGGAGAGAGGGAGGGAATTTGGTTGGATTTTGACTTGAAATTAAAATGTGTAAGTGTTGCTTCTTTAAGAAGGATTGGAATAGATTTATTTTATTCAAATTGGGAGTAAATCAAAGAACAAGGGAAGCAAAAGACGTCAAAATTTCTGCCAAGAAGTGATATATGAAGTGTAAAAAGATTGAAGTGAAAAAGAAGTGATATGTGAAAGGTGTACTTAAAAGTATGAGTTGTAAGAGTACTTTCTTAATAAAATAAAATAAAAATAGAAAATTTATTCCAAATATTTGTAGCAGATCTTTCATAATTAAAATAAGATAATTAATTAATTTATTTTAGTGAATTATCAAATAAGTTACCGGTATGATCAAAATACGCGAATATGAGCTATAAATAATATTTTTATAACCCGAAAAATTCTAAAAATTTATTTTATGAAAATAAAAATATTTTTCAATTATTAAATTAATTTATTTTATTTTTAGTATCGGGTCTTAAATAGAAACTGATCCCGTAAAAACTCGAAACTAACTAAATTTTAAAAAAAAAAATTTTCTATAATATATAAAATATTTATCTAAAGATATAAGGGTTAATAAGAATAATAAAATTGTGTAATGAAATAGAAGTGAATAGTGCAAAAGACTAATTAATTACCGGTAGTAATGAAATACGGATAAAATCGCAAAATCAGATAATTCTAGTTATTGAAATTTATAAAACTAATATTTTAGAAATCTTTATAAAAATACGAGTCTAACGGTATTCATGGTATATTTTTGATATCTCGAGTCTCGGGACACGCTTTTCGAAGTTTATATCCGAATGGGTTCAATATAGGTAAAAAATTTACTAATCTGATATTTTTAAGCGAACTTACATTACTACGAGTTATTCTACATACTTAAACTACACCTCGATCTCTAGGGTTAAGGGTACTAGATTACCGGACTTAAACTACTGTATTCTACTTAGGGTTTCCAAGTGATTTTCCGATTTAGATCTTTGTCAACTTGGAAACTGATATTTTATGTTTATACAACATATTTAATTTGAGAAATTTATTTTAAATTTTATTTTTGTAAGTATTTAATATCTCTTAATGTTTTCGAAATCCTTGAATTGAATTTTATTTCCAAAGTTTCATCGTTATTTACTTTTTAATAATTTGTTTTTGGGTTCTATATTACCCGATTTTATAAGTTAGAGTTAAGTATGAAATTTATCATATGTAGTGTGATCCGTTTGAAATGTATAGAAAAATAAAGCACGGATTACTACCAGCAAGTATACTGGATCGAATCAAATAATATAGAAAAATGAGTCAAGTATCATTCCCACAAGGAATTCTTATAATTACTAGACCGATATCAGTTTAAACTAATATTTAGGCTATTGACTTTGAGATTTTCTAATCTACTTCTAAAAATAGATACTAAATAAGTATAAGATGAAGAATGAGATAGATATCAAACAAAATGTGGGAAGAAGCAGAATCCATTCTAATCTTTGCTAATCATATTGAAATTATATCATATGAATAGTTAGAATTATAGATATTTATATGAAATTGACAAAACCTAAAACTACAAGTTTTAGGAAACCACAAAATAATCTAATAGCTTCTGCTAAATAAATTATTAATGGAATCGAATCTACAATTATAAACCTCCAGATTTTACAATTATCTAATATTCTAAATCAATTTCTCCTAATTCCTTAGTAAGAAATTAAATTAAAATATTGCATGAATCATATGAGTCCATTTCTAAACTAAATTAAACTACGCCACTTCCGCAATTGTTGTTTAACCTTATTTTATGAATTCTTATGAACCCTAATTCTTCTTCCGAATTATCAAGATTCTTATCAATCTAATTCCATACAGAAACAAGATAAATAATTAGAATTCAATACAAATATTTTAAAATTCTAACAACCTTATAATATAATTTCAGAGATCATTTTAGCACAATTAGAACTTCATCTCTTCCCACAATAAGATTTAGTTGTTCACGAATAATTCAACAATCAAATAAGAAAATGCAAATGATATCATATTAAACAGATAAATCAAACAAAAGAATTTCATAAGAAATAGGATTAGAAATCACCAATTCGATTGTTTAGATCTTCACTTGCAAACTCTTTTCAATACAAAGCTGTAATCTCTCAAACTCTCTCAAACTCTTACAAAGGAATTGTAATTTGTCTATTTTCGTGTGTATTCTCCAATGAAGAAAACCTATCCTTATATAGAAGAAAATTTAGACTCTTTAATTGGAAAATCTTGCAGTTACAACATTGTACACCGGTAGTTACACATCCTACGCTGGCAGCTTAGAGGCGGCGTACAAATGAAAAGTCAGTGAACGCTGGCAGTGTTAACTTCGGCCTTACATTTTAGCCTTCTGTGGATAAGCTTTGCCGTTTGAAAGTCGGCGGCGTATCGCTTGATTTACTCGGCGTATGTTGAAGGCCGTGTTGTTTGATAATCAAGGCTGACAACTTAGTCAACAGCCTTAATTATTTCAATTCTGTGCACAATGAAAGCCGTCTCAATGCTGGCGGCTTTAAATCCCAGAAAGCCGGCATTGAATGAATTTGCAGACTCTTGCTTTAATTCCTTTACACTAGCAGCGTTAAGCCAGCCTTTGTTGTTGTTTGGTCTTCCTCATCCTACACCGCCTCAAGGCTGGCAGCACAGAGGCGGCCTTTATGTTGTTGACTTCTAAGCTGGCACTACACCGGTGGCTTTAACTCAAGACATGCCGACGTATCCTCTGAATTTTCCTTTTCTCAATTCAATTATGCTTGTTTTGCATTCCTTTACTCCATTTAAACCTAAAACATGAATTTAATCAAAACAAGCCTCTATTCAAGCAATTTTTATAGAATTTAAGATAGGTTTAATAAAATTGCACATTGAAAAATTTGTATAAAATATGATCTTATCGTAGTGGTCTTGAATTTGAAGTATGTTAAGTTCTTATTTTATTTTTAAGGATTCTTATTTTTTTCAAGATTAAGAAATTCTAGATTCGTTCATGATTTAGGACTAGTCGAAGTTTGGTTTTAATTTGGAGTGATTTTTAGGGTTTATTTTCGAAGTTCATTTTGGAATTATTTACTGAAATTTTCTGGGGCTTACAGGGACACTAGTATATTTGCACCATCGGATTCACTAAGGTAAGTTAAAGCCTCTCTCAAGGTCAGTAACTCTAGATCTAGACAGACTATTGGAATCTCTTCACAAGTTATTAGCAGTCTAGATCTGCATAAGGTTTAAGAATCCCTTGTTTTAAAACTAACCTAATGAATTTTAAAAACAAGTGGCAAAAAGTTTCATCATCCCTCTTTCAAGGTGATTATGACCAAATCCATTAGTAGCCTAGATCTATTCAAAAGAATGATTTCTCAATTTATTCAATTAAAACTAGACACGAATCTAAAAGGTGCACTACTCATTTAGACCAATGAAATTATGTTTTAACTATTAATTACAAATACTTAGTCGATAGTCATTAAAACACTTCGAAATCACATGAATCAGGTCTTGGATTCACAAACCCTAAGTTGATTGATTATTTCTCTATGGATGTTAACTATAAGCATAAATGATGAAGAAATAATATGAAATTAAAGATGAAATTACAAATTAAGCATAGGTCCTTGGAAAAACAAATGTCAGGTTTATGATGAATTTACCTAAAAAACTTCAAGATTTCTAAAGCAAGATGAAACAATTCTTTTGCCCAAGAATTCTCTCTCTATACTATATTAGAAATTTGTTACATATGATACCGATATTTAACATTGGTACATATTAGATGCCTATGTACGTTTATTTATAGGATCAACATAGAAATCATGACTATTTTATTCGCTAACATGGCGGATTCTTTATAACCGAATTTATCCTAATCTTCACATGCGCGTCCGGAGTGATAGCTTATAGGTTCACTTTTTGTGGGGTAAATCGAGTGTTCAAATGTTACTTAAAATTTAGGGCTTGATCTATTATGTGGCTTTTCTTCGCAAAGGCTCAATTTCTATCCAAAGTTAACCATGGGTAACATTGACTTCGTTGAGGGCTTAAATGTTAGGCTTAACAGGACTTGTTCATTGAAGTGTGAAGTGCAAATGTCTCAGAGCTTATCACGGCCTGTCTCAAGGGATCAAATGAGGTTTACCCTTGTTTTGGTTTGCTGTTTTGCCCTCGATAGGTCTTTTGCAAACCTCAACAAAGTTCTATTCTACTCGGTTCTTGTTGTTTTGCTCTAACTTGGTTCAAATCACTTCAATTCCTGTTCTTTTGATCTTAAGAGCTGAAAAAAAAAAAAAAACAATAATTGCAACATAAAAGCACAGGTTTCATAGGAATTTATCTAAAAATATCTCCGATTAAGCCTAAATTTCCATGAATGGAATAAAGTAAGATAGACTTATCATGTCTAAAACTAATCCATATTGCGTCACTATTTTTTATATTTTTACTTTAACCACTTACTATATACCTATTATATCATTCCATAATTCCATCATCAAGTATGTTAGTTATTTGTGTTAACTCATAAAACCGATAATTGCTCATTGTATTTTTTTTCCAATCTCAGAAGCTTTTGTTAGAATATAGAGTAAAAAAAAAAAAAACAAGAAATCTTGTCATATCTATAGTATTTTCTATTTCTACAATACTAAGAATTTAGATATAACCTTCTTATATTAAAACATTTCAATATATTATGTTAAAATATTCAAAAAAATTATATTTAGTTTTTTATGATTTGATATTATTAAATTAGTACATAAAACGTAGGCCACTAATAAAAGTTAAAGTTAAAGAAAAAAGGAAAAATAACTTCAATTTCACATCGTGCAAAGATTTTTTTTTAATATTTTTTATGAAGAATTCTATAATTTTCTCTTATGAAAAGATTTATATCACAAATATTGGAGTTCGTGACTATTAGTAAGCTAATATATAAAAATGGGGTAAATTATATGGGAACATATCAATATTTTAGGGTAAATTTATTTAAGGTATCAATATTTAAAGTGGCTAAAAAGAGATATCAATGTTTGTTTATAAAAGTCAAATAAGGTATCACTAACAGACCATCAATGACATTATTAAAGGCATTCTGCCATTTGAAATGTGTCTAAATCTTCAATAATTTGAATATTTTTATTTCTAATGCAAAATGGGAAGATCCCCATTCTAACCCATTTAATAGGAAAAAAAGAAAAAAGTGGACAAGCTAGTAAAAAACCATAAATCCCCAAGCTTAATCAATGATGAAGTAAATATGGGTGAAGATGAACCTACTAAAAATAGTAAAGAAAATGATCCATGCATTATTTTTGCTAGTCAACAGGATTTTCTGCTATCCCAATAAGATCATTTTAGGAAGGATAATAAAGGAAAGTCTAAGAAAATGAATCTAGATCTTCAATCAAAGAGATTCTAAAATCCCCTCCTTTAATTTTAGTATCTAAGGGGACTAGTCCATTAAGAGACGTCGCCAATCGGCCCATGCCCAATTCTTTTACGAAATTTTTTAAAGGTGTTAGCCCAAGATGAGGAAATAGAGGTACCTAGACAGCCATTCCGAATTCTGATGTTGACCTTCCCCCTTCCCCGGTACGCCCGATTTGAGCAAGAAGAGAAGTAGGACATTAGCGTGAAATTGGGATGTGGTATTTAATACTCCTCTACCAATCACCAATGGAGAGCTGGGAGGGGAAGTGCGAAGAGATGTTTAACTTGTTGGAATTTATGATAACGATACCTCTAAAATGGAGGTGGTAGAGCAGTAATTGCTTGTTGGTTATCTTGGATATACTATCCTTCACTCCTTTTTATCTAATGATTTTCCTTTCATGGAATTGTTAAGGGGCTAAGAGCCCTATTTTTCGATCTGCTGCAAAGGATTTGATTCGAAATCACCACCCACATGTTTATTGTATTAGAGCCTCATGTTAACGGAGTCACAATTGTCAACATTATTAAGCGTGTTGCTTTTACTGAGAGTTTTAGAGAAGATGCATTTGGTTTTGCAGGAGGTATTTGGATTCTGTGGATGAATATGGAGATTCACACAAGAATTTTGCATTCTAGTAGACAATATGTACATTTCGAATGGGAAAAAGATGGTAGAAAAGGTCTTTATTCTGCAATTTATGCTTCTCTTACTCCTAGTGCTCATTGTGTTTTATAAGAGGAGCTTAGTTTATTTAGCGAGTCAATTACTGGTCCTTGGAATTTAATTAGGGATTTCAACATTTATCTTAATGCAAATGACAAAAAAGGCAAAGCCTCAGTTAAATTGGCAAATGTAGGGACTAGTTCAATGACTTCATTAGCACTTGTGGTTTACATGACCTAGGTTTTTCAGGACTAAAGTTTACTTAGTATAGAGGAAATCTTTAGGAGATACTTAATAGTGCCTTATGCAATGATGAATAAATATTATCTTATCCTAAGAGTGGATTGATTCGTTTACCACGAATCAAGTCCGATCATAGACCTATTTTGCTAAAGCTAAGTTGTAATTCTACTCCTCATTCGTTGAATAGGCCTCTTCGTTTCCAAGCTTGTTAGGTGACTCAAGAGGGATTTGAGGAGTTTGTTTGTCGAAGTTGGACAATTCAAAAAAATTATATGGATTTAGCTACTACCTTTAAACTAAAGCTCAAGGAATGGAACAAATTCATTTTTGGCAATGTGTTAAAAAAAGTTACTACATAGAACACGTGGGTTAGTGTAAACACCTAGATTTTACGATAATCTTATGTGTAAATGTCACGCTCCAAAGGGTACACTAAACGTGGCAGTCCGCCGCATATAATATTAAAGCTAATGAATGACAACCTTAGTCATGCATGAGCTTCGATATCACATGCAAGGCGTGCTTCCAAGATAGTAGGAGACTCACAAGGGTATTTGTAAGCCCTGGAAAATTTCAGTAAATAATTCTAAAGATGAACTTTAAAAATAAAACCCTGAAAGTCACTCCGAATTAAAACTGAACTTCGATAAGTTCCAAATTCTGAACGAATCCGGAAATTTCTGAATCGTGAGAAAAATGAGAAACCTCGGAAATAAAATAGCAACTCAATATACTTTCATTCTAAAATCTCTACGTATGACAAATTTTATATTTAATTCCAACTTATAAATTCGGGTAAATGGAGCCCTAAAACAAATTGTTAAGAAGTAAATAGTGATTAACCTTCAGGAATAAAACTCAATCCAAAGAATTCCGAGAACGTTGTGAGATATTAAATACTTATGAAAATCGACCTTAAAATAAATCTCACCAATCGGGTATGTCATATAGGTATAAAAATATTAGTTTCCAAATTGGCAAAGGTGTAAACCGAAAAGTCAACCGGGAAACTTAAGTCCCTGAAACTCTCAAGAAACTCCGTAGTCTAGATCCGGCAATTCCATGTTCCTAAACCAAGGAGTCGGAATAAGAGGAAAAGGTGTAATTGGTTCGTATTAAGCCTAGGATGCTCTAAAGGATGAGATCAACGAGTTTTCGACCTATTCCAATCCGATCAGGTGCCGACTTCGAAAAGCATGCCCTGGGATTCAAAATGCTAAAAATATGTTATTAATGCCGCTAGACTCATATTTCTATAAGGATCTCTAAATTATTGGTTTTACAAATTTTCAAAAAGCTAGAATTTCCTGATTTTGCAAATTTAATTGTATTTCATTACCACCGGTAATTAGTAAGTCTTCCAGTACGATTTACTATTATTCATTACCCAATTTTTTTTTATTATTGTTCTTATAATGTATGCCCTAGTTCTCCTAGTGATCGGATAAACTTCAGAAACCGGAGAACGAAACCCTATATCGATCTGGTTCAAGCTTAGTGAGAGGAGCTTAGAAACTCTAGATCCAGCTTTCCTTCGATTTCATAACAAAAGAAGTCTTATAAAGTAAATGAATATGAATTATTGTTCTAAAATATATTATAAACCTTTGAAAGTTTTATATTCGGGAATTTTTCAATTCCAGACCTTCCCAAGATCAATTAAGGAAAAACGTGCCCCGGGACCATAGACCCAGAAAAATATTCCGGAATATTCATTAGAACCGTAATTTTATAAGGATTCCAAAAATATCAATTTTATAATTTTCTGGGCTATAAAAATTACAGTTATAGCCTTTTTTTTTCCTGTATTTTCTTTATAACCGGTAAAGTAGATATCTTGTCTACTATTCACAAGTACAACCTACACTACACACTACCCATACGCTATTCTTACATCCTTATAACTACTCATTACAAT
Organism: Combretum micranthum; assembly: GCA_024138025.1. NCBI lineage: Eukaryota > Viridiplantae > Streptophyta > Magnoliopsida > Myrtales > Combretaceae > Combretum > Combretum micranthum. Next base: position 73,665 of record JAMXBD010002617.1, read on the forward strand.
TTTCTTTTCCAAGAAATTTTGTTTCCTAATTAATTAATACAATTATTACATTTTACTACATAAAATACAATTTTTATCAAATTTCAAACTCTCTCTCTCCCTCACCCCCTCATGGCCAGCGCCCCTTCCCCCCAATTCCCCCTCATTTTGTTTTACTTTACTTCTTTTTATTCAATTAAACCCTAATGCATCTAATATATAAGTTCATATTCTCTCTCTCTCCTCATTTTTCATTTGTTCAAATTTTTACAAAAGTGAAAACCCTCTTTTCTCTTCCTCTATGTTGTCGTGACCCCTCCTCCCCTCACACTCACACACACAAGCTCATTTCCTCTTTTTTCTACTTTAAATCTCTATTGGTATGATGATTTCAAGCCCTATTCTTACTAAATCTTGTAATGGCAAGACTTTTCTTGTGTGTTTTTCACATTTATCCCAATAAGCATATGCTAGGGACATGAAAACACTTATACAAGAATATCAAGCATCACAAAAAGTGGATCTAGTGTTTAAATGAGTTTTTGTTGAGATATTACCTTGTTCATGATGTAAAGTAGAGATCTTGCATAGAAATTTATGTTCATGTCATGAGACTCATGATTCATGCACCATATGTGGTAGATCTAAGTGTTAGACATTCATTCATTTATATTTATGCTCATGTGGTTGTTCGAACTTACATGCATCTATGATCATAAAGCTTAGTCTTGCATGTATATAGATGTGTTAGATAGTAGATCTTCATGTATAGGAGGCAAGAAACTTGAAAAAGAAAAGATTTTGGTTGGAAATGTCTTATGGAAATTCGGATGATTTTGGAACCCTATTCTAAAAACACTAAAACCACGGTAAAACTCATATTTTACATGAAAAATGAAGGGTATGTGTAATAGATATCCTTAAGGAATGATTTTTATAGTTTAATGAGTTTAGGCATGAGTAATACGTAAAACAAGTAGTGAAGTTAGAATGGAAATTTTGAGATAGTGATTAGTTTGTTAAATTCGTAATTTGGAATCATGCCTACATAAACACCTAGTATTTAAGTTTAAATTGAATGTTTTATAAGTTAGATGAAGTCTTTAGGCAATAGATATAATAAAGCTTCAAATTTTGGTGCATTAAACAAGTTTTCTCCTAAGAAAAGTGCAAGAAATGAAAATTTCCAAAATTCGGATTTTTGTGAAAAGCTTGTTTAAAAACATATTTACAAAGTGAAAAATGTGAATTTTTATACATAAATGGAGGTCTTGGATAGTATAGATGATAAAGACTTGTTTTTAGTTAGATAACAAGTAAATTCTAGGAATGGAATCCTAAAATACTAGGAGATGCAAAAATTTGGAAAGAATGGATTTTAGGAAATGGCTAATGTGAAGTCTTGTAATCATTAGGAGTTCTTAAGAGTTCATTATCAAAAAATCATCAAGATCATGCATATATTGAACTCATTACATGACATTCATACTAGGAATTCATTCATATTCCATCTATGCATGAGTTATCAACTAGAAACATTTTTACTAAATGCAAAACAATTTTTTTGGAAATGGGAAACGTTACAGTACAGATCTGATCCCTCTGTTCCATGACCTTAATGTCTTCAAAACTTGAAAATAATATTAGAAATAGATAGATCCTTCGAAGTAGATAGAAATTGATATAAAAATTGCGAAATTCCGAGTTAAAACGACTAAGTTATGGCCGTTTTAAGTTAGAACCTCCGCAAATAGCAAGAATCACGATTTTGAGTAGTTTAGATGCATAGCTTGAATTAGTGAAGTGATGAGATTCTTATTAGGCTATTCTTATTTGGTAGGTGATCCCGAGCACGACGATACCCTATCACCTGACTACCGTTATTAAGAGACCGGCATACCATGACAAAGTGAGTTCCTCTTCCGATTTCAATTATTGCTTGTGATTGTAATGATAGTCGCACTAGTTGCTAGGTAAAGATAAAAAGAATGAATATGTATGATGGGGTTAGTTGGGAATTATGATTGTCTGTTTTTTATATGTGAAGTTGAATTTAAAGAATATCAAAGCCAGGTGATAAGTTATTGCTTGTATAGAGTCGAAATAGAAATGATTGTCTGCGATTATTGCTTGGCCACTTAAAAGAATTCGATTAATTGATTATTGGACTTGAAATATAACTGAACTCATGCATATCACGATGGGGATGGAGCATTAGCATTGTTGGTTTTTCGTGATCCATAAAATGAATATATGTTAGTTTTTCATGACCCATAAAACGAATATGTTGGTTAATCGTGATCCATAAAACGAAATTGTTGGTTAATCGTGATCCATAAAACGAATTATTGTTCAGTTGACCGTGAGCTTAAACGGCGTCATATCGCAGGATTCGTTAATCTGCTAACCCGGGATGGAGGGCGCAAGTCCATCCACATATGATTTCTGGCTGGTCATATGTTTGTTGAACTCACTCGTTTGATGCATTTCACTTGGTTGATTAATTACTTCCTTGAATGTTTGTATTAATTGCGATTCGGAAGTTTTCACTCATTAAGCTAGTGTAGCTTACACCTTAATAGTTTCCTGTTGTAGTATGAATACCTTTGGTTATCTCCGAGGACCCGTGGACATCAGGTACAGCTCTTAGAGGTTGAGGAGCTTTTGTTAAGGCCAGGACCTAAAATTAGAAATGGACTTCTAATCCTGTTTCCCAGAACAGTGTCTGAAGGATAATACAAAGAATTTTGTGAGCTTGAGAATTCTTAGCATTGTTATCGGGGGTATGCCCCCTAGTTCATGTAATAGAACAATTCTCTGTAAGACGGTCATGATTTACATTCTTGATTCTATGTATGTCTCCTTAAGCTACTACGAAGCAAAGTATGGTCTATATATGTTGAGAGTGAGCCTTACACCTGATGTTCAAACTCATGGAAAAGACTAAGTTTGTCTTACTTGAGTTTAAATATTGAGTATGGCGGACTGTCACGTGTAGGGCACACTTTGGGGCGTGACAGTATTACATTTAAGTAGATAATAAAAGCAAGCAAGAACTTATATTGATAAACATAAAACCTTCATTTAAATAATAATTCCTTACATCATCTTAGGGGCATTCCCCCGTCTTAAAAGTCTATCAACAAGATAATAGCAACTATAACATAAGCCTACTATAGAGATTTTCCTAGCAGCCTATGTTCAAAACTTAAATACATATAGCTTCTCTCAAAAACTCCTCGTAGCTTAAACTCGTACCTGGCATACGGGGCTCTTGGGGCCAACCAACGGTAATCATACTGTAACAAAAAGCTATAAGGGTATAAGCAAATCTAGCTTAGTGAGATAATTCCATCTACAAGACATTTTCATAATTCAAACAAGTATTTAATCAATCATATGAGAAAACACCAAACATATGAACAAACAAAATACACATGATTAACCGGAAATCAAGTGTAGCATGGATTTTACGCCCTCTATGAAGAGGGTTGGGAGGTTACAGACCCATACGACCATCAATATTTGCAGATTTACCGGCTCCTGCTCGCTCATGTAGACTTTCCGGCTCTTACTAGCCAATGTAGACTTTCCGGCTCCTACTAGCCACCACTACCATTTCCTCGTTTCCCCACACGAAGAATAGTAGTGAAATAAATGTAACTCATAACTATGATTTTCATGAATTGATTTCAATATATATTTAACCAAATAATGTTAAATTCAGGTTAAAGGCGATCAAGTACAATTTTCATCATATCAATACAAGAATCACACTTCATTTAATCATATCATCTTTCGATATTCTTAACTTACATTCTACCAATCATAAATTCAAGTCACACCACAATTATTCATTTATTTTTCCTAATTGCTAGTGCTACTACTTACAAGCACAAATAAGGAAATGTAACTTAGTAAATGATTAACTCACTCCATGTCGGTAGATCCTAATCGAAGTAATCTTCCGGAAATGTGGTCTCGGGTCCTTCTCCAACTAAACAAGATGAAATACCTAAAATGAGTCTTTCATGAAATTTCTATTATTGAAGATTCTAAACTTTTCTTAAAATCGCGGTAAAATAGTATAAGAGAAAATTCCAACTTAAAATGGCCATAACATGCTAAACTAAGTCATTTCGATTCCGAAAAAGTGGCAAACAGATTCACCACGAATTTTTATAAACTTGTTTTCCTTCTTTTATCCAAAACTCATTTTGAAGAGATAGGTAATATAATAGCTTGTAAACCTTTGAAATGTATCTACATATATTTATTGACTCATTTCAAATGTATGAAGTTAATGAAGTTGTCTCAACTATGAAAAGTGAAGTTTTTTAAAGATTTGGAAAGTGAGATCTTTTTGAAATATTCCTTTTTATTTGTGCCTTAAAAATATCTTAAGTTATTTCAAATGAGTATTTTCTTTTCCTAAATTTAATTTCCGTAATCTCTTTAGATTCCTAAGGAATGATTTTATTTTCTAAGCTTAGTTTCCAACACTTTTTGAAAGTAATAACAATTTTATGTTTAGAGAAATAGTTTCTTTGTTTCTTGGGATCATTCCATTTTGATAAAAATAATTTCTAATAAAGTGAAGTTTTAATAAAACTTTTGTTTATTTCAAAAAGTTCTTTTCTATGTATGTTTATGAGCTCCTCTAGATTTCTTAGAAAAGTTTATTTAAGAAAATTACTTTTTATTTCTAAAAAAGAATATTTATTTTTAAGAAAACATTTCCTCATTTATTTTTGTTGAGACAAAACCATTATGTTCATGCATGAATATGAATCATAAAGTTATGTAAACATAAAGAAACATAATAACTTGAAAGAATAAGCTAGTAAAGGAATAAATCAAGTATTGAAACCTTAGCTTCATCAAGGTATCCCAGGACTAAGAAAAGACTAGTCCCTAAAAGAAAAAGAAAAAGAAAATGTTTTGACTTAACTTTTGAAATATCAAATGAGTTTTACTTAAATACAATGTTGATAATTCTTTGTTATAAAAACATTGCCTATGACTTATCCATTAAATATGTCCAAATGTCTCTTCAAAAGAAAAAAATAGAACTTTAATACAAGTCTTTTCTTAATTTTTTTTGTAGTAAAAACTAGAATAATATCAAGAAAATGTCCACTTGAAAGGATGTCATCCATCAACATAAAGAAGTTCATGTTTTATAAACTAATTAGTTAGAAAATTGGTAGGAACATAAAGTATTCATAGATTCAAAATAAATGTAATACCAAAATTTTCTTAAGTTAATTTTATAATTACGAACCTCTAAAAATTTAATTTTAGGAAGAACCAAACTTGAGGAAATAACATAAGTACACTTATAATATTATGATAAAGATTAATAAAACCATGTCTCACAAAATAAGGGTTGAATGAATTTTTTTTTTATAAATATAAAACACTTAAAGCTTTAAAGTAAATAATAAACCATGATTTTACTAAGTCATAAGCTTACAATTTAAGAAAATAAATTATGTCACAAGAATAACCTTGCATAAAACAAAACATCTCTACCCTTCACCAGGGTTGTTTTACAAAAATTATTATTTTAAAAAAACATCATTAGGATCATGCATATAATATGAGTTAATATCATTTTTGAATATTTTTCAAAGGTAATAATATTTTATGCTTGCTAGAAAGTGTTCAAGTGGTGTAAAACTTTGAAAAACTATAAAAAAACAAGGCTTGGAACATGTATAATGTGCTTTGCATAGATCTAGTCTGACCCATAAATGACCTTAAAAATTAAAAGTAACGTTAGAAATGGATATATCATTTCGAGTAGGTAAAAAACAACTATTAATATGTCAAATTCCAAGCTAAAATGAGCAAGTTATGGCTGATTTAAGTTAGAAAGTCCTTAATCGAAAAAATTATGCAAATAGTGAAATAGAATTAGAAAATTTAGATGAAATCTATACGAAATATTCTTTTTGGTTATTTCTCTTGTTTAGGTAACGAGAAGTTGGAAGAGTTGTCGAAGGATTACTACGATTGATGTATATTTTGCGAGAAATGGCCGAGTGAGGTTATCTCCCATATTTACGTACTTATATTTGTGCTTGTAACTTAGTGGCACTAAAGATAGGAAAAAGATAAATTTGATTATACAAGAGAATTTTGGTGAAATTATAATAAGTATATCGGAACTTGAATTTGTTGGCAAAATAATTCTTGTATTCATACCATGTTGAAGTGTTTGTAAATATCTCTATGATCACCCTTAAGATACTTCAATTACATGTTAAGAACAAACTAATAAATCATCTGTAATGCCTTAAAATAAGGACATTACAACCGGCCACGTGTCCTTCTCTTTTAAAAACACGCCAAAGCGAAAAATCTAAACCACAAGTATAGAAAATATAAAACTCCATAAACTCTCATAAAACACCTTGTTGACATAAACCAAAGCCAACATACTTAATAATATAAAAACTCAAATAAAACTTATAACAATATCAAAGTTTATAAAAAGTAAATTTTCAAAACTTCACATCATCTTCTACGTCTATCTTTAAGATCTATAACATCTTAAATGTCAGCAGGATAGTCTACTCCACTACCATCCTCTCTTTTATCCACATAAATGTCATACCCTGATATATCATACATAATTGGATCCTCACCTAGTCCTGAAAATGATAAAAGAATGAGCGAAAACGCCCAATACGTAAACCACAAACAAAATGCAAATTCCACACAACATACATATATATTTTCATGTAACTAATCCTAATGCAACGAACATAATTTATTATCTTTAATTGATCAGCAAACAACACAGTTTAGAATTATAGTACTCTAGTTCCAAGCCTGGAGTTTCTCATGACCCCTGAAAAACAATCAATATAGAAAATAGGTAATTATAAATAAATTGGTGTTGAAGAATCATCCATACACCACGGCCTCTGCCAAAACCTAATCTACCGGAACCATTTCTATGCATGAGTCCACTCGGGACAACCTCACACATAGATCATTAGGGTGTCTCGTTAGTATCACACTCTGCGTGGTCTTTACTAACCAAAGCCAAACACAACCAACAAAACAATTTTATATGTTATATAGAATTAGATATTCTAATCTTACACACACAACAAACAAATCTAAACCTACAAATACATATAACAAAAAAGGTAAGGTTATACCTGTATCAAATTCCAGGAGCAATACTCTAAATCACCCAAATCTATTTTTATAACACAACTCCTATTCAACAGAACTTGATAACATGAATAGATAAAATTCAAAATACATCTCATCAAATAAACCTAAATCCATTCATATTTGAAACCTAAATTTCAACATAATATCAAATCTATACCTTTTTCCTTAATCAAAACACCAAAATCCTTTAATTCAACAAATCTCCTCTTCCATTCTCCAACCTTAGAATTTCATTAACACCATTATACCAGAAATCAACAACTACCATATTTATAAAATCATAAAGATTAAAACTTTAAAATACTTACCTAATTCAATTCTAAATCCTTTAAAACCAAAACCAGATCTATAGATAATCAGGTTTTCTCCAATTCCTTCAAACAATAGAAAATTCTAAGGAACTATTAAAATGTATATCTTAAAAGAAAAATGGTTATTCAATTACCTAATCTAATCCTCAATATTCCTTAAACATCTACTCTTCAGATCTCCAAGAAAATTAGAACGCTTCTCCAATTCTTCTTCAAGACAAAAAAAAAATCCTAAGATAATTCATAGATTGAAAGACTTTAAAGGAAAGATATGATTTTGATTACCTGAATCCGATCTTCCAAGATCTCCTTTGACCAACAGAACCAAATCTACAAACCCAATATGTACGTTTTCTAATTCTACTGTAAATTCAACAAACAAACCCTAAGAAATCTAATAATCCATAAGATCTTAAAATAAAAATAGTGATTCAATTACCTGATCTAGACTTCTGAATCCTTTGGCGGCTATAAACTCTCAGAGGATAAGAATCTAGGTTTAGGGTTTTGTTGGAGAAAAGAACAAAGAAAGAATATATAGGATTTGTGACTTTTTATCTTCCATCATGTGTCTGTCATGTGATCAAAATTACATTAAAATTAGACTTTGTTGACAAATTTGACCTTATAATTTATATCAATGGACACTTTTATCCTCTTTATGTAATATTTACTTGTATATTACATCCCTCCCTCCTAAAAGAACTTTTGTCGATCTTCATTTCCTCTTCTAACTCCCAAGTAGCTTCTCATTCAGATTGATTCGTCCACTGCATTTTTACATAATTGATTACTCGCCTTCTTAAGATCTGTTCTTTGGTATCCACAATTCTTACTGGCTTTTCAATTGTAGATAGATTCGGATGTATATACAATGGTTCCAACGTTACTATCTCTTCAAGATCTTTGACATACTTTCTTAGTATAGACACATGGAACACGTTATGTACCCCTTCCAAATTAGGCAGTAAAGCTAATCTATATTCCACATTACCTATCCTTTCCCAAATCTCATACGGTCCCACATATCTAGGATTTAATTTACCTTTTAAGCCAAATCTAACAACACCCTTTGTTGGTGATATTTTCAATAAAACGTGCTCCCTTACTTGAAATTCCAACGGTCTTCTTCGCTTATCAGCATAACTTTTCTAATGACTCTGAGCAGCTTGCAACCTTTGTCTGATCAACTTGACTTTATCATTAGTATCTTGTACTAATTCTGGTCCCAAAATTTGCCTATCACCAACTTCATCCCAATGGATTGGTGATCTACACTTTCTACCACATAAAGCTTCATGTGAAGGCATTCCAATCGATGCTTGATAACTGTTATTGTATGCGAACTCCACTAATGGCAAGTGTTCATCCCAACTGCCTTTAAAATCTAGTACACATGCCCTCAACATGTCTTCCAAGATCTTAATAGTCCTCTCAGACTATCCATCTATCTTAGGATGATAGGCTGTGCTAAAAACCACTTTAGTACCCAAAGCTTGATGTAAGCTCTTCTAAAATCTTCCAACAAACTTGGTATCCCGATCCGATACTATGGAGACTAGTATTCCATGAAGTCTCACTATCTCCTTAATATACAACTTTGCTAACCGCTCCAACTTATATCTAGTTTTAAATCAGTATATAGTGAGCTACTTTAGTGAACGGGTCAACAATTACCCATGTCGGATCTAACTTTTCTCTTGTCTTGGGTAGAGCAATAATAAAATCCATAGTTATGTACTCCCATTTCCATTAATGAATTGGTAAAGGCTTCAACTCTCTTGCTAGTCTCTTATGCTCAATATTGATTAACTTACATGTATAACACTTGGAAACATACTTTGCTATCTCTTTCTTCATGTTATTCCACCAATATAGTTTCTTCAAATCCTTATACATCTTATTTCCTCCAAGATCTATGGAATAACTAGAATAGTGTGGTTCTTTTAGCAATTCCTTCTTAAGTTCTTCTTGCTCCGGTACGCATAATCTTCCTTTGTACCTCATAACACCTTCTTTATCAACACGAAACTCAGGTGTTTTGCCAATTTCCATTCGTTTCTTTATCTAAAAAATGCTTGGATCTTCTACTTGTGCCACTTTGATCCTTTCAACCAAGGTAGGTTGAATATGTAGATTTGCCAAACTCGCACCTACTTGTCTGATGACTATTTCTAGCTCTAACTTCCTCATATCATCTATTAGATGTTGCTCAAATGTGATCATGGCTGCAAGATTTTTTACTGGCTTCCTACTTAAGGCGTCTGCTACCACATTTGGCTTCCCAGGATGATATTGGATGTATATATCATAATCCTTTATAAGCTCCAACCATTTTCTTTGTCTCATATTCAACTCCCTTTGAGTAAAAATGTATTTCAAGCTTTTATGATCGGTATACACCTTACATCTCTCCCCATACAGATAGTGTCTCCAAATATTTAAAGCATGCATAACCACTGCTAATTCCAAATCACGTGTAGGATAATTCTTCTCATAAAGCTTCAATTGTCTAGTTCTTCTCATAAGGCTTCAATTGTCTAGAAGCGTACGCTATTACCCTGCTCCTTGCATCAACAGACATCCTAAACCTTGTGTAGAGGCATCATTGTAAATAGCATACTCCTCACCACTTACTTGTAAGGCAAGCAATGGGGCAAATACCAATTTATCTTTCAACTATTGAAAACTAACTTCACAGTCTTCACTCCATTCAAACTTCACTCTCTTCTATGTCAGTCTATTCAATGAGCTTGCCATTCCCAGAAAACTTCTGATTTCTAACACATTCTTAGGTCTTTTCATTCAACAACAGCTTTCACTTTCTCAGGATCGATTAATATCCCATCTCCACTTACAACATGTCCTAAGAAAGAAACTTGTTCTAACCAGAACTCACACTTCATGAATTTTGCATACAATTTCTCACTTTGCAATCTGGTCAAAACCAACCTCAAATGTTCTTCATGTTCTTCTTTTGATTTAGAATACACTAGCACATCATCAATGAACACCACCACAAATAAATCCAAATAATCTCTAAAGACTCTATTCATAAGATCCATAAAAACTGCTAGTGCATTGGTGAGACCAAAAGGCATGACAACAAATTCATAATGTCTATACCTGGTCCTAAATGATGTCTTTTGAATATCTTCTACTCTAACTCTTAGCTGATGATATCTTAATCTCATATCAATCTTCGAAAATACCTTTGCTCATGCCAAACTAGTCAAATAAATCATCTATTCTGGGCAAAGGGTACTTATTCTTGATAGTCACATGATTCAACTCCCTATAGTCTATACATAATCTCATACTTTCATCTTTCTTCTTTACAAACAGAACTAGAGCTCCCCAACTTGAAACATTAGGTCTGATAAACTTCTTCTTCTTCTGTAACGCCTTAAAAAAAGGCATTACAACCCGCCACGTGTCCTCCTTTGAATAGGACACACTAAGGCTCTAATATCCATAAATTTCTCATATATCACCAGTAAACACACATAAGGTATCTCATAAGGTACTCAAACAACCTGTATAACCTGGAACATAGCTTCTGAACAAACTTCTAATTTAAAAACAATCATACATGTTGGCAATACCAAGCCAACTAAACCAAACCACCTATTCACATGAAACCTTCTTTACAACCTAGAATTTCCTACAACATAAAATCCTAAAGTCTTTACATAAAACATAAACATATTAATTTCCAAGTTTTCAATATATCTAAATACTTCTCTCCTTCTATGAACCTGCAAACTGCAAATCTAACTCTTAGCTGGGTAGTCAGGTCCACTATTGCCATCCCCTGATCAAAGATCAGATCATAACTGAAAGATCATATATAATGTATTCATCACCTATACCTGGAATTTTAGAAAGTGAGCTGCGAAGCCCAGTACGATAACTCCAATCCTTTAAAGCAAATGCAAATGCAAATGCACACGCAATAGGTATATATATCAAATGCACTTAGTCAAATGCAAGCAATCAGTTTGTTATCTTTTTATAGTCAACAAATCAATATAGTTCAGAGCTATATATACTCTAGTCCCAAACTCGAAGTAACTCAGACTCCTCTTTAAAAACAACCAACTCTTTGAAAATAAGGTAATTATATACATATATGGATAAGTGGGAACTCCCCAAACATCCCCGTTTCCCCCTAATTCTACCGGAATTATCTCTATGCATGAGTCCATTGGGGACAACCTCACACAAAGATCATCAGGGTGCCTCACCTGTATCACTGTCTGTGAGGTCTTTATTGGTCAAAGCCAAGCACAACCAAATAGACAATTATTAAGCCGAATAGTATTAGGTTTATTATGAATTTATGTTCCTACAACCAATCAAATAATACTAAACTTACAAGCAAAATCAACAAGCAGGGATTAGTCGTACCTTTTCCAATTCCAGGAACAATCTCTCCAAATCCACAAATCCCTTATGAACAACAACACAAAATCTCCAAATCTCCTGATATACAAAATATAATAGAAACATAAACATGTAAATCCTCAACCCATTCAAACCCTAACTTATCAAAATCTCCAAAAACCCTAATCTGATATGAGAAACACCAAATTTGTTCTTTGATTAACTTCCAAAAAATCCAACAAGAACAACTTTTCTTCTCAAAACCTTAATTTATAAATTAATAATTTCAAACAATCCATTATCATCATAAATCCCTTATTAATTCTAAGATAAAGTGTATGAAACTTACTTTGATTGATCTCAATTCTTGATAATTCGCTAAATGATAGGATCTTTTCAAAACCCAAACCCTACATTTCATAAACAGACAAAACCCCAAATCATGAAATCATTCTCTTTATTTTAAATCTATGATTGAGATGATATACTTAATTGATTTGAATCTTAATCCTTACTTGTTTTCCTGAAAGATTGGATCTTGATCAAAACTAAGGTTTCTCAGAAAAATCCCTTCAAAATCCAAACAAAACCCTAAGGAAACGAAACGACATACGAAGAATCTTGATAGATAAAGGTAAGATTACTTACTCTTGATCCCAATTTGATCTCCCTTGATCATTAACTTTAAAAACACCCAAAAACTCTAAATTCTCTCTCTTTGGTCAGAGGAAGGAGGCTACAAATGAAAAACATGAACCCTAGGATCTCTTATATAAGAAACACTTTGGACAAAAAGGCTGACACTTACGCCGATGGCCTATAATCCAATGCCCTCGGCTTATGTCCTTATGCTGGCGACCTTCTTGCTAACTTTCACAAATTTCATAAAAGTCTAAGAGCTTTACGCCAGTAGCTTTCACATATATTCCAGCGGCCTAGAGAGCAATTTTCCTTTGTCAAAAGCTATTCTTCAAACATCTCTAGATCATAGACAAAACCATCAACTTAATACTAAAGTGGACCATAAAACCCTCTTATTTTTCAACATATGACAACTTTTGCCCTTTATCATAATTCATTGAAGATTTACTATTTTTAAGGATCTGTTGACCGTCATAAATGTGAGGGATGATTATTATATATCTCATTTATTATGAATGACCAAAATTTCCTTCTCCTTAATTAACAAATGACATTCCTTTGCCCTTCTTTATAAAAATAACTTTTTGTATTTACATCTTCAGCAAATCATCTAATTGTACTTTGAGCTCTACAAGTTCTATAGGAGCCATGTGATATGGTGTCTTGGAAATAGGTGTGGTACTCGGCACCAAATCTATACAAAATTCAACTTCTCTCTCTGGTGGTAATGTTGGCAAATCTTCTGGAAAAACTTCTGGGTATTCACATATAACACGTATATGAGAAGAATCTTTCTTGGTTTATCTTCTATCACTATAGCTGCCAAAGATGATCTTCCCCATATCTCATATGTAGGCAAATTTAGAGGTCTTTGCACTTCAAGTTTATAAACAAACTTATCTCCATCCTCCAAACTAAATTCTATTATTAAAAATTTCGACAATCTATAACAGCTTGATATTTCACCAAGTAATCTACTCCTAATATTACATCAAAATCCAGCATACTTAACACTACCAGATTTGTAGGTAAATGTTTACCTCCTATTTGTATATCCACATTCTTACAAATTCTATTTAATATAGATCCACTTCCTAAAGGTGTACTAATAGAAAAACTTTCAGACATATATTCAACATGTACACCACAACCAGATACAAACATCTCAGATATGTAAGAAAAACTCGCATCAGTAGCAAACAATACATATGCACTATGCAGGAGTATAGGTAATGTACCTGTAATAGTGTCAACACTAGCAGTGTCACTATGCTAGAGAGCATATATCTTAGCTGGTGCCTTGTGTCCTTGACTAAAACTTTGAAGTCTACCAAACTGAGCTCTTGAGACAACTCGTTTTCTAGGTTCCTTACAATCAACTGCCCTATGCCCTCTTGTTCCACACTTGAAGCAAAAAACTTGAGAAAGAACTTTTTCTGTGCAAACTCTGGGGTTGTGTCCCACCTTGCCACAAGAAAAGCAAGCATTCTTAATCCATTTGCGATCCTTTAAGTCATGGGGTCCAAAACATCTGCTACATTTCTTATCAGTACCCTGAACAGCTAATCTAACAGGCTATGCAAAAGGTCTTTTATTCTTGTCCTGGTTCATAAAACTAGCAGTTGGTCTCTTGCCTAAGAATATCTTACTTCTCTAGGTGTTCCACAGTTTTGGCTTTGTTGACCACAGCTGAGTAGTTAGTCAAGTCCATTAGATTCACTTGATATTGAATTTCAGGCTCTCACCCAGTGATGAACCTACTTACTTTAGCTTCTTCACTTTCCTTCAAAGGATCTGGAAGGAATCTCATCAATCGGTGTAGCTGAGATTCATACTCCTCTACAAACATCTTGCCCTGCTGCAGGGTATAATATTCTTGGAGCATCTTTTGCTTCATACTATCAGGGAAGAACTCCCTATAGAAAGCTTGTTGGAACATCGGCTGTAAACCCTCGAATTTTTCGAGAATGGTTTTGGAATACTGAATTGAAACCTCAAAGACTAATCCAAGTTGAAACCGAACCTTAAAACAATTTCGATCAGGGATTTCATAAGAGAATCTTCAAAAACAAAAATAGAAAATTCAATAATCATTCAATTCAAAACTCCGAGCATGAGATAATTCATCTATTCGATCCCTAATGTAAACCCCTCAATTTCTAGGGAAAAGTTGGATTAAACCCTAACCCTGGTAAAACCGGAGTTTCAAAAGTCAATAAAGATTAAGACAATCTAACAGTTTCAACTCCGACAAACCCGTGCTCTTAAACTCTAGAAAACAAAATTGAGTTAATGGCTTATAAGAGTTCGTAATAATATATGATAATATAAAATTTTATATTCACAACTTTCTTGTATCTTTCAGATCCAAACGAGATCAGTTTTCAAAAACAGTGCCCCGGTACACCGGATATGGTGAAAATATTCCGATAATACCATGAGACTTGTAAAAATACAAGGATTTCAAAAATATCAGTTTCACAATTTTTTGGTAACTAAAAATATCAAATATAGCTCGTTTACGCGTAATTTTTTCACTATCGATATTTTTATTTGTCTAGTTTACTATTCATAATACTATTCCTACTATTCATTACTAATTCACTATCTCTATTTTTTCTTATACCTATTTCTTACTACCTATACACTTATTTCTTACACTTTTACATTTCTAACACAACTTTATTCACATCAAACCTTACACATTATTACTTTTCTTTACAAAAATTACAAAACAA
Organism: Combretum micranthum; assembly: GCA_024138025.1. Taxonomy (NCBI): domain Eukaryota; kingdom Viridiplantae; phylum Streptophyta; class Magnoliopsida; order Myrtales; family Combretaceae; genus Combretum; species Combretum micranthum. Next base: position 88,915 of record JAMXBD010002617.1, read on the forward strand.
ACAAAATATCCTCTCTCTCTCTCTCTCTCCCTTAATATGCCGGCCATCTCTCTCTTTTCTCTATATTACTTCTTTTTCAATTTATTTTATTACATCAAAATTTCACTCCAAAATTCTATAAATACCCCCTTCTTCCTTCATTCTTTCACACATCCATTTTATATAACAAAAATCTACCAAAATTCTCTCTCAAAACCTCTCTCTAACAATCCCCTCTCAAAATACTCTCTACCAATTACTACTCTTTAAGAAAAATAACAAAAATATTACCCATTCATCTTTTTTCAAATCCTCCATTAAAACTTAGGTAAAATCCTACCTATATCTCTTTATCATTTTCATACAACTTAACATGAGCTTAGTGTATGTTTCTTAGACTCATATGAGTTAAAGAAGCAACAATATGTTCATGTTTTGTTTTTGTTCATGTTCATATTTTACATTATGTTATTATGTTGTTGTTATTACTGATATTATTATTTTTGCTTTAATCTAACTTCTATATAGTATTATGTATATTATGTATATATATTTCTTTAAAGCAATAAGCTCACTTGTTATTTATTTTTTTCATGTCTTGCAATTTATTTATTTACTTACATGTTTCAAGCAATTTATTAAGACTAGTCTTTCTAGTCTTAGACTTGTCCATACCAAGTCAAAACGATTTTTCTTTCTTTCCTTTTCTTTTCTTTTGGGATTAGACTATTCTTAATCATCGGTTGCCTTGATGAAGCTCAGGCTCGCAATACATGATCGGGATACCTTAATGAACCTAAGGTTCTCAATACTTGACCATATTATTATTATGCTTATTTGCTTATGAGTATTTCTTTCTATCTTATTATGTATTATTCTTACCTTTTCATTGCTACATAACCATATTCATGCATGATTAGAATATTGTTGTCATAGATAAAAATAAAAATGGGTTCTTTTTTAAACAAGAAAAGTGAACTAAATTTCTCAACAAAGAGGAGTAAACTAGGATTCTTAACAAAGGAATTTTCAACTAAAGATCTAAGTTTTGTTTTTAAAGATTTTTCAAAAGATAAGCTAATCATAAATTTTAGAAGTAATAGTAACGAAAATTCCTTCAAATAATAAAAGGAACTCATTTTATTTGTAAGTCAAAACTAAATATTCCATAAAGAAAGAATTTTTATCATTGAATGATTTTAACTCAACTATATCTTTTATAAGACTTAAATAGGTTCACTATAGACTTCTAAAATCATATATTAAGAAAGTTTCTTCAAAACTTAAATTTTATATTGTTTTTCTCTTTTCAAAAAATAAAATAAAATTTTGGTAAGTTTTAATGTTAACAATTCTTTATAAAGAAAGCTTTTCTTATAAACTTGTCTAAAGGAATTATTCCACCACTTGATAAATATTAAGAATAAAACAAGTTTTTCAAATCGAGGTAAAATCAACTCACTATTTTAGAAACCAACTTAGAAAAATTAAATTTGCTAAGAAAGTAAAGTTTTAAAGATAAACTTATTTTCTAAAGAAGAAAAAGAATATGAAAATGAGAAGAAAACATACATTTAACACAACTCCAAATATTTGACCAAACCAAAAACTTAAAGAATATTTTGAAAAGCTTATTTTTCAATCACTAGAAATAAAGTTGGTAGATAACTTAAAGAACCAAATTTTGGGGAATTAATTTACTTTTGAAAAGAGAGAAAATGAAATTATAATAGAAAAACATTTACTCATAACAACCCAAGTAAATTTTAGTTTTCCTTCTATCAAGTCCGAAAGGAGAAATTTTCTAAGTTTCATCTTTTAAAACTCTTAAAGATAAATTACTTGTGAATTATCAATATTGAGACAACACTATAAAAATCGTGCATACAATATGAGTGTATATATATGTTCAAAGGATTTTTCAAACTATGCAAATATCCATATATTTTGCTTAAATATTTTTGAGTGAAAAGAAGTTTGGAAAAATCATATTTTGTGAACTATAAATTCGTAACTATTTTGTACCGTAGTATTTTCTAATCCAAATGTCTTTTTATGATAAAAAAAAAACCTTATAAATGGATAGATCTTTTTGAGTAGGTAGAAAACGGTATATTATATGCACAATTCCGAGTTAAAATGACCAAGTTATGGCAATTTTAAGTTGGAATCGTCCTCTATACAAATTTTAACGATCTTATGACATAGTTTTTGATAAGTACCATAGAATTAATAAGACATACTCATTATGGGTATTCTTCTTGATTAGGTGATCCCGAGAAGGAGTGTTCATATCTTAAGGATTATTTCGATTAGTGGAATTACCGATCGACTCATCCATAAGAAAGAAGTGTCATCATGGCTGAGTGAGTTTATTACCTACCTTTTTCGTACTTGTTTGTGCTTGTAGCTAGAGGCACTAGAAGTAGGAAAAGATGAAAATGAATTATGTATGATAATATTGGTTGAAAGAATGCTAAGCATACCAAGACATGAATCGTTGTTAATTAAATTATGTTTTACTATTATTATGTTTGAGTGTGTGCAAATTCTATGATCATCTTGAAATTACTTTGATCATATATTATGATTTATATTAATTGATTCATGCATATCACGTAGTTAGTTTTATTTTATGAGCTACTATACTCGATAGGATAAGAGTATAGTAGTCGGGTTTGCAGGAGCCACAAATCTGCAAGATGGGCGAATAGGAGCCTGAAAGAACTATTTCGAGATGGACGAGTAGAAGCCTGAAATAAACTACATAAGTTGGATTTTGAAGATGGGTTTTAAAGAGCTTGAAACACCTAACCCTGAATGGAGGGTTAAATCCATTGAAAACATATGATTTCCGATAAATCATATGTATTGCTTGTTCATTTGCTTGATGCATTCATATGCTTGTTTAATAAATTGTTTGAAATTATTGATATGAGTACGTTGATTCAGGAATATTCTCACTAAGCTAATTATGCTTATACTCCGATAGACTTTTGTTGTAACAGGACTAATTTCCCTTATGCCCAAGGACTTGATATACTCGAGTGGGATTATGTTCGGGGAGCTTCTAAAAATCTTTTGAAGATCTTAGACTAAATATCATTTAATATCTTTTGATGATAGTATTAAAGTCTTAGTTGATATTATGATTGTTTGGAGATTTATAGGGGAAAGCCCCTAAGAAAATGTAAGGATTATATTCTTATAATGTTGAAATGAGATGGTTATCTAGAATTCTTGTATGATGTATTTACTAGCTCGAACTATATATCCCACCGGTGTCTCCTATTGTTGTGATAGTTGCCTTATATATGGTATTGAAACTTTTACATGACTTCGGGAAGTCATTCTTAAATTTTAATACCGTATGTGGCAGACTTCCACGTTTATCGTACATTTTGGGGCCTGACAATTAAATTGGTATCAAAGCATCAAGATTAGGGAAGAAACTAGAAGTTCAGGAATGGAAGTCTTAGAGGCATGATAAGCTTAGGAATAAATCATGAGAGTGATAGGGAGATTCTTGTGAAGTTATTGGTATTTAGATGAAAGATTAGTAGAGAAAAAGATGGACAGATTTTTCGTCATAGGATAAAGGAATGATAAGTGGAGTGAAGGGAAAACCTAAGAATCCTATGAGACCAACCTGTCCAATAAGGCAAAAACAATTTAGGAAGTCCTAGAACCATAGCAAGTGGGATATTATGATATCGATTGGGAAAGGTCGTCTCTCTTACGATATTACCAAAAATATAAGTGTAGAACTAGTTTTTTTGTTATTGAATGAATTTCCAAAAATTTTTTTTTTCACAAGAAAATATCACCTTTGTAAGAAATCAAAAACTTCCTCCTTTTTGAGTAAAGAAACCAATAAAAAACTATATGATCTAGTTTTAACCGCGAGTACGTTCGTCAATGAACCAAAAGACGAGGATCTTACATCTATTGCCAAAAAATGAAGCAAAAGCTCGAAGAAGAGAAGTAGTAACCAAGCACGAGTTCGTGAGCACAAGAAGAGGATGTCGAGTCAAGGAGAAAGCATCGCATTTACCTAAAGCGTAGTGCCTTAGTTAACTATATAATATTTAATTAAAGAAAATAGTTAAGAGTTTTGAAGATAACTAATGAATTAAAGAATCCTTTAGAAATTCCTTGTATTGTTTGATAATATCCATGCTATGCTTTTTCCTCAAATAAATTCCTTAAAAGATGTCCTATTTTGTGATTTTATGAAATTCTATTTTGGAAATTCTTGATTTGCTTACTAACTTTTTGTTAAGTGTTCGTTATATGGTTTTATTTCTATGAATTTGATTTTCAATCTTAAAATTCTAATCTTTTATGTTTAAGTTTTCTATTTTTCTGTTGAATAAAAATTTTCTTTTATGATTATTTGAATTTTATTTATTATGCCTTTGATTCTATAAATTTCTGTATTTTGATAATTATGGTGATCTAGATTTCCAATATTTCCATTAAATATCGCGATAAAACTTAATAAGTTAAGAGCAAAAAAATGAACTCACGTAATTAAAATATTTAAACAGCCGTACTCGAAAGGACGAAACCACGAGCAACATTCTTCAAATCAACCAGTTGGGGAAGAAAATCAACTCGAAGTTCCTCTTCCAAATCCACAAGCTATGCCACCGCTGAATCCACCGGTTGACAACCAAGCCACTCTTGTACAAATAGCACAATTGTTGAATATTCTTGTGCAGCAGCAGAATGCACACGCGCCTACTTTGAACCCCACCCCAAAGCGAACATCAAGCATCCGTTGAAGTGTCTACACCACAGAATGAGCAAACCCATACCGTACCCTTGCCGCCACCGTCGCTACCAAGACCTTCACAAAGCATTTTGCCATAATTCATCAAGAGTAATAGATACTTTGATAGAGCTTTTGGCAAGCCTAATGAGGCAGAAGATTGGCTTGCATAAATAGAAAGGTCATTCGGTGCGTATGAGTTGCCGCCACACCTAAAGATAACCTATGGAACCTATATGCTTCGCCTAAATGCTTGTGTATGGTGGGAATCTAAGCATAGAGAACTGATGCATCCAATCACCTGGGAGATGTTTCGACATGAGTTTCTGGAGAACTACTTCCCAGGCAGCCTCCGAGTTAAGTATAGCTCAGACTTCTTGCATATTGTGCAACAAGGAAGAACGATGGAACAATATGAGACCGAGTTCAGTCGGCTACTCCAGTATGCACCTGACTCGTACAAATATAGTGAGAAGCTAAGAGGTAAGTCTTTTTGAATGGATTAGATGAGGAACTACGAATGAAGTTGGAAGAATTTGATATAAGGAATTTCCGAGAATTGGTAAAAAGAGCTCAGATTGTTGAGGGAGCAAAAAGGAGAAACACACATGCACCAGAAATGAAGATCCATGTTATTGAAAAGAGATTTCATGAAGGGCCAAGTTTGGCCAACCATCAAAAAGGTTTAAGCCAAACAATGGTTTTGGAGAAAGTGTTAGTGGAAGAAGAGAAATACCAAGAAACATAATTTGCTGGAAATGTCAGGGTACCTACTACCTGAAAAGATGTCCTGAATTGCAAGATAAGTATTACTTTTGTGGGGACCCCAACCACAAAGTGCCAAAGTGCCTAAAGAAAGCATCCTCCATTTGCTTTGTATGTAGACAAACTGGACACTTTGCTAAGGAATGCCCGCAAATGAGGAATGGAAATAGAAATGGAAGTCATTCTGGGACTTCTATGCATGGAATGAGGGTCTACAACTTGGAAAGTCAGTGGACACGTGGGGAAATGGATGATGGAGATGCGGAGTTAGCTACTCTTGAGGACGAAGAAAACTACGGCTATGACCCGATCACAGGTCAGTGTTAAACCTTAATCAAGTGTTTTCTTTAATTTCTTAAAATTATATAGATTAATAGATGATGATTGGAGGATTGAGTAAAACCCTTAAAAGCAAAATAAAGAATCCCACATGGTATTAACAATAAGGAAAATTTTAAAAGCTTGTCCCCTGGAAACAAAAAATTGAAGGATGCCTCCTCCTAACAAACCTTATAATATTAGAATTAAGAAAATATGAAATAACCACAAGAACGAGTTGATTATCTTACGATGAGAATACGGTTGGCTACCAAAGTAAAAAGGTAGAATTTATGGGACAAGGAAGGAAAGAAACTTTCGTAGATGGATCTATAAGTCTAAGGAGACATGATTTGATTTCAGTTAAGTTAGTAAAGAACGATGATGAGGACTTGGAAGCTAGGTTTAAGTAATACAAGGAGTAAAAAGGGGAGAAACGCGACCTAGACAACATCCCCATTGTCAACAAGTTTCCCTAAAAGTTTTCCAAGATGAGTTTCCTGGATTGCCTCCCAAGCGAGAGGTCGATTTTGAGAATTGACTTGGTGAGGAATACTGAGCCTATGATTAAACACCATACCATATCATACCCATCAAGTTGAGAAAAAGGAAAGGAAGTAACTATAAGAGTTTTGGGGCTAAGAAATGGATAGGCTAAGTGTCTCCGCTTGAGAAGCCTGGTGCTCTTTATAAAAGAAAAGAATGGATAAATGAGTTTATACATAGACTATTGCAAGTTCAATAAAGACATCGTCAATAACAAAGTACTCGGATAACATAGAAGCGAATAAGGAATTGCATAAACAGGCAAAAAGGAGAACGAAGTTTCCAAGGACTAAAGTAACAAGCTATCTTCACAACAATGGTAATGTTGCCAAGGTTAAAAAGAGTCCTAGACAATGCATGGGAACACATCGGGAAATGGTCATGAATGTGTAATTGCTTACGCTTCTTGATAGAATATTTTACCTTCAAGCATCATTTTCAATTTATAAAGGCCCGTTCTTAAATTGCTATAAAGGTAATAGGCAGTGTACCTATCGTGAATATAGTATAGCTTTTAAAAATCGGGATCGTCCTCAGGGAATAGGCAAATACTAGTACTAAATCGTATTCTACTATCTAACTGAACAATTTTGATGATTTTACTACTTTATCTAATTTTCTTTAAAACACTACACACTCCAATAAACAAACAAGATTCAATTAAGGTCTAATAATCCAGGTTTTGTCTTACTTTCAATTTATCATGTGAATCATTGACAATCCATATTAGATAATTAAGATTAGTTCTTAAGCTATAGAGTTCCTTGAGCAAATTGTTAATTCTTTCGAATCTAACAATTTATCTAAACCTAGGTTAATCGATTAGGATTCTCCTAATCAATAGCAACCTAAATTTGCATTAATAACATGAACTCTTAAAAATAGAAGATTCTTACTATTCTATGTCTAGAATTATAAACAAATCTTTCAATTGCATAGATCAATTCATAAAAGTAATCTTTCAATTAACTTTAATGAAAATCATACATAAGCTTGCATTCCGGATATACAAACTTAAGAACGGTTAACAAACATGCAATTGAACAAAAGAACTTCAATATTTCATTAAGAACAAAGTCTCAACACATGATAAATATGAAATTCGACAAAACCCAGATCTAAAAACTACTCTTCATAGTAACTAATAGTAATACATGAAATTCAAAATAGAAATTCGAACTCATGATACTACCCGAAAAGATTATAGCTCAAAAGTGTCGGATCTTCAATCCTTGATGATCTTGATTTGTTATTGGAATCTCCAGAACTTCCTTCTCTTTTGAAAACTTGTTATCAAAATCTTGTGTCTTCTCTTTCTCTTCCACAATCTCCTTTTTATAATCATCTTCAATTGAATGGAATTAATTGCTCTTGATGAGGAGAGATGAAAGGTTTTGGAGGTTATGAGTCTTGGCTTTCAAGTAACACTCCTTCCATAACCGAAATAAACGTTTCTGTATTAATAGGAGGTTACTGTATTTAAAAAGTCGTTTTCTCATTGAATGACTTTTTATTAAATCGACAGGGCGAGTGACAGGTCATGTCTCACAAATGTCCTTTGCAAAGTTCAATTTCCAGGTTGACATGGTTTGAGACAGGTCATGTCTTACAAATGTCTTTCAAAAGCTTGATTTTTATCCTTTAATTTTGCTTCCTCCTTGTAATGGTTGAAAGACATGGCTTGATCTTGTCATGTTGAGTTCTTCTTAATCCAAATTTGCATTTTTGACCCGTCTTTGCTTTCCTTGAAAAATATTTCCTTTAAAGACCTGAAAGCATACATTAATGTTTTGAAGTGCCAAATTCTTAATAAAAATGATCAATAAAGTTCATTTTGGCATTCGCAATATATGAATAAATTTGGTTTATCAAATTCCCCCACACTTGAGTTTTTGCTTGTCCTCAAGCAAACAATTAAGGACAAAATCTATCATCAAATATACTCAAAAATTTTCATAAGTTAAAACATAGCATTCATTAACTTGCTTTTATACCTACTGCTCAAATCTATCATTTAAATGTAATTGGCATACTTTAATCAAAATTCTAAGGCTAATCCAGGTAAGTTAAACTTTACCCTCACCAATTAAAAATAGCTTCCAAAGTCACAAAATAAACACGAAGTCAAACAATAGCAAAAGAGACCTAGTTATACTTCACCACTTTTTAACAAATATATAAACTCTTCAACTACTTTTCTAAGCACAATAATCTAAAGTGAAAGTAATTGTATCTGTTCTTCCCCTGGATTTTCTCCCTTTATTTAAAAATCTCTTTAAAAATTTTTAGCTTCAGAGGGACGGGTTTTTGCCCGCTTCTTTTCCTTTTCCTCTGGACAGGGTGTAGCCTGCATCTTTTCAGCTTCTTTTTCAAGTTCATCTAATGAACTTTTGCCTTTCCGCCCTTCTCGTTATAGTGAGTTCATCGAGTCGGCACATCCCGGGCTCATCACCCAAGTGACCAGGTTTTAAAGGGACCCCATCGAACTCTCTACTCACTCTAACCTTCAAGTTAGGATACTCATAACTCAAATGCTTGAGTCATTGGAGTATAGGCCTTTTGATTTTTTTTCATCAATTGTATATAAGAGGCATGCTATTTGTATTTTAGCACAACAATTGATTATTTCCAAAGAGATTTATTCTAAAAAGGATCACCAAGTGATGAACTTCATATACTCTTTCACCAAAGATTAGGAGGGCTCTCAAAATATTTGAAAAGAAAATATATAAATCAACAAGCTTAGAACCACAACCATTTAACTTTCAACTAAGGACTTCGATCCACTTTTAGACTCTAGATTCCATCCCTAATTAGCAAGTAAGTTTACCACACCTAGATTTCATCCTACAATTTCAACTAAGTATACTAATCACAAAATAGATGAGTAAGGTACTAGAAGTCTCTTTTTTTTTTTTTTTATGAATGCTATTTCTAAACATTTTTCTGAGTATATTTTCAAGTATAATAGCAAAGTGTAAAGTGGGGTTTTTCACATTTAAAACAAGCACAGAAAACCAAATTTTATCAATAGTATCCCTAGAATATCCCTAAATTCCCCCACACTTAAATTGGACATTGTCCCCAATGTCAAAACATATATAATATAGTGAGGAATGGTAAAAGAAGAATGAGACTTCCCTGTTTAAGGACAAATTTTCAGCTTGCAAGAGTTCAACAAAAAGGAGTAGCAGTGACAACAAGTCAGGTCAGAGTTCATCTGGGCTGCAAAACAAAAGCATAACAAAAGATAAAAACAAAAAATAAAGAAACAAAAGTCAGCACTCATGATTCTACTTGTAAGCCCTATAGAGTCTAACCCAAGATTGGGTTCTCATAGATACAGTTATCCAATATATTATCAGCAATCATCAAAACAGTAACAAATCAAGGAATCAATCTCCTTGATAATCAGGATCATCTTCATCCTCATCCACTATCTTTTTCTGTTTCTTCTTCTTTGGTGGTGTAGGTGTTGGTGTTCTTCTTCTTCTTTTCTTCAGATTCTTCATCATCTTCCTCTTCTTCCTCATCTTCATCGACTTCCTCTTCAGATGCTTCTTCAGTAATATTTTCCTCTGAAGCACGAATCTGAGCATCTACCTCCTCATCATCGCTATCCTGTAACAGAGTATGAAAAGATTCTACCTGAACATCATCGGGTGAGGAGGGAATAGTCTCTGATGGTCCAGTCTGTGGTGGAGAGAATTCCACATTGTTATGAGCTGCTATCCCTTTCAGACAAGAATATATAGCTTCTTGATGTCGGGTCTGACGCTTGGTGGTGCGGATGAGAGCCTTGAACAAAGATTTCATTTTGTAGAATGTGGCGGTTCTTCTCCACTTTCTTTGTAAGCACGTCATAAGGTGACTGGGTGGAAGGAGATGACCTAGATGTAGAAGGTCCTGGCTTCCCAAACCACTTCCCAAGAGTGGAAGGTGTAATAATATGAGAAGTAGCAACAGAATCCTTGGGTTCTTCAGCAGGAAAAATCTGTAATCCTTTCAACAAGCGAGTAATATAGGCTCCACAGTAAATGGTGCCCTTAGCTTTGTTAGTCTTGGCTTGCCGATGGAAGAAGAAAGCAAGCATCACTCCCAAGTTCAGTGGGATTTTCTCAATTATACTATGTAAGTATAAGAGTTCATATGTCCCCACCACCCCAGTACTGTGTCCTTTACCATTGACTGAATGAGTGATTATCCAATGTATGATCCTATGATTAACATCCCTCAGTGTTGTGGCCTTGGCTTCCTTTGCCTTATAGGGAGTAGCAGGACTGATCTTTCCCCAATACAAGTAGTTAAATAGCCCCGGTGGCCAATCCACAGGAAGGTGTACAAATTCCTCGGTTGCTAGAAAGTCAGCTGAATAAAATCCCATAGCTTCACAGATTTCCCGAATAGTCACAGTGTGTTCTTGGCCATTAATTCTGAAAGTGATGCTATTGTTTATTCCCGAATGCTTTGCTTGACTTTCAATCCGGAATGTGGAGAGGAATTCAAGTGTGATCTGCCGGTACACTTTTTCATTGACTTCAAACCATTTATCCCATCCGTTGTGGCTGATCAAAGAACGAATCTCATCCGCCTTTTTAAACTTTGCTAATCCCTTCCAGTTGAATAGCATATTACCAGCCAGTTGTCTTCCCAAAAGCACATTGTAACACTCCTGCTCAATTCTGGACATTGGTTGGGTCGGTCTCGGGGGATCTGGAGCTCGGCCAAGAGACTAGCGATGGGAGGAAGTTTTCTTTCTTGCTGTTTGCTTCTGCCGCATCCTGAAATAAAACCAATTTTAATGAATTGAAAGAATTAAGCACAATAAAACACGGCTATAACACAAATCGCATCCCTTGTATAATCCATAATTAAACTAATGGTAATGCTTCTATCAAAATACTCTTTTTTTTTTTTTTAACTAAAGCCTAAAAATCTCCAGCAAGACACGACTAAGTGACACGGCTTGTCACTGTCGTGTCGTTTTTTTTTTTTTTAACTTCATCTTCTTCCCCAAATTTCATGGATGAGATCCCCCAATTTGATTTCTAAATGTCTTTCACAATAATCCTACCAACCCACCTATGGAATCACGCAAATCATCACCCAACATCCATTCAACCATGAATCATACATTCATTCATTTATCAAACAACTCTCAAACAACCAAACACCCATTACTAGATCTAAGGATTCACGCATTCATCATCTAACCTACATGCAAACCAACAATCTTGCAACAAAACATGGATCACGCATGCAAACCAACAATCTTGCAACCAAACCATGTATCACGCATGCATTTACTAACTTTAGGATAACCCAACAACCATCAACAATGGATCAAGCATGACAACCATTAACGCTCAAAAATACATCAATCACGCATGACTAAGATTTCATATTCATCAAGAACGAATTAAAAATTGATTTATATAACATGCAATCAAAAACCCTAAAATCCCAAATCAAACCTTCATTGGAGTCATGAACGTGTAGATACTCAAAGATGAGAGATGATGAAAAACTTACTTGGATTTCCCTTGATTTTGCTTGAACTTTTTGCGTGAAATATGAAGAGAATGAGAGGATTTTATCTTTGCAAAGTAAGCCTCTTTGTTTTCCAAACGCACGAATGATAGGAATGAAAGAATTAATTAAAAGCATGCGTTTTTTAATGGAAAGAGGGTAGTGAGTTACACGGCTAAAAGACAAGCCGTGTCTAGCAATGTCCAACTATACCTTTTTTTCACAGCAAGTTACACGGTCAAATGGCATGCCGTGTCTATCAAATGTCATCCTACAAAAAATGGGCAGTAGGTTACACGGCTAAAAGACAAGCCGTGTCTGGCAAATGTCACCCGTGCATGTTGTTCACAGCTTGCTACACGGCCAATTGGCAAGCCGTGTCTTGTAAATGTCGCCTTGGAAAGAAATGGGCAGTAGGTTACACGGCTAAAAGACAAGCCGCGTCGTTAGTGATGTCTCATTTGTGTATGTTCCACAGATTGTTACACGGCCTATTGACAAGCCGTGTCAAACAAATGTCATTCTAAAACTTCAATAAACAGTTAGGATCAGTAAGTGACACAACTTATGATAAGCCATGTCTTAAAAATGTCGTTTTGACAGCAAATTTTTAGTCTTTTTTACCTTGTTTCCTCTCCAATATCCATCTTTTCCTTAAAATTTTTGTTCAAGCATCCTAATCTGTCAGAAGAATAATAAAATCATGAGTTCAAAAATAAAAGAAATTAAACAAAAGAAAATAAATAAAAGAATTAGTCATGGGTTGCCTCCCAAGAAGCGCTTTTGGTTATAGTCGTTAGCTCGACTCTTGCTATGATTCAATCAAAGATCTGGTGAGTGGAGCCGAAACTCCTCACGACCTTCTTGCTCAAAATCAACTCCTTGATAGAGCTTCAATCTTTGCCCGTTTACCTTGAAAATTCCACTCTCAGGATGTTCCAACTCAACAGCACCATGTGGAAAAATTTTCTTGACTAAGAAAGGACCAGACCATCTTGATTTCAACTTTCCAGGAAAAAGTTTTAAACGAGAATTAAACAACAGCACCTGGTCTCCTTCTTTAAAATGCTTTGGATGACGGATCCTTATCATGATATTGCTTAGTTCTTTCCTTGTAGATCCGCATGTTCTCATAGGCAATCATTCTCCATTCGTCCAATTCATTCAGTTGAAGCTTCGTCTCATTCCGATGGAATTCAAGTCAAAATTGACTTGCTTTATTGCCCAATAAGCTTTATGTTCAATCTACCGGCAGATGGCAAGCTTTACCATACAAGCCGATATGGTGTGGTTCCCAAAGGAGTCTTATATGCTGTCCTATATGCCCATAACGCATCATCTAGCTTGTCTGCCCAATCCTTCCTATGATGCTCCACTGACTTTTCCAGAATTCTTTTCAAATCGCGATTTGAAACCTCGACTTCGCTGGTTTGAGGATGATATGGTGTTGCAATCCTATGAGTTACCCCATATCGTTTTAACACTTTCTCAAGTTGATAGTTGCAGAAATGCGTCCCCCTATCACTTATGATAGCTCTAGGGCTCCAAACCTTGAGAACAACTTTTTTAAGAACTTGGTAACTACTCGGGCATCATTGGTAGGCAGTGCTTGGGCTTCTACCCACTTTGAAACATAGTCTACTGCCACCAAGATATACTTGTTTCCATAAGAATTTGGAAACGGTCCCATGAAGTCGATACCCCACAGATCAAAAACCTCACATTCTAAGACATAATTCTGAGGCATCTCATCACGTCGGGAAATATTCCCGGTTCTTTGGCATCTATCACACAAATTAACAACCTTATGGGCGTCTTTAAAAATAGTCGGCCAATAGAATCCAGCTCTAGAACTTTCTGGGCCGTCCTATTTGCATTGTAATGACCTCCCGTAGGACCAGAATGGCATGCTTGCAAAATTTCCCAACCTTCCGCATGAGATACACAGCGGCGAATCAATTGATCTGCACAAACACGGAAAAGAAACGGTTCCTCCCAAAAATAATACTTCAACTCAGAAAAGAATTTCTTCTTTTCATGGGAAGTCATATCTCGGGGGAGGATTTTAGCAACAAGATAATTTGCAAAATTTGCAAACCAAGGAGTATCAGAATTTCTTACCTTTCTTATTGTAAACAACCGTTCTTCGGAAATTCATCATTAATCTCTTCCTCCTTTAATTCTAAACAAGGGTTTTCCAATCGTGACAAATGATCAGCTGCAAGATTTTCTGCCCCCTTTTTGTCTCGGATTTCCAAATCAAATTCTTGTAGAAGGAGAATCCACCGGATGAGGCGTGGTTTTGCATCTGTTTTTGACAAAAGGTATTTAAGAGCAGAATGGTCAGTATAAACTATTACCTTTGATAGAATCAAATATGGTCGGAACTTGTCAAAGGCAAACACCACAGCCAACAACTCCTTTTCCGTGGTGGTGTAGTTTTCTTGGGCACTGTTGAGAGTCCTACTAGCATAGTAGATGGGTTGAAAATGCTTTTCTTTTCTTTGTCCCAAGACTGCCCCAACAGCATAATCACTTGCGTCACACATCAGTTCAAATGGTAAATTCCAATCCGGAGCGATCATGATTGGTGCACTAATCAGATGCTTTTTGAGGAGGTCGAATGCTTCAAGACAATCTTGACTAAACTCAAACTGTACATCCTTTTCCAAGAGTCTTGTGAGAGGTCGGGCTATCTTGGAGAAGTCTTTTATGAACCTCCTATAGAAGCCTGCATGACCGAGAAAACTACGAATTGCCTTGATTGATGTTGGAGGAGGAAGATTGGAAATAATCTCAACCTTGGCTTGATCAACTTCAATTCCCTTGTGAGATACTTTATGTCCGAGAACTATGCCTTCCTTGCACATGAAGTGGCATTTCTCCCAATTAAGCACAAGATTAGTTTGTTCACAGCGGATCAATACTTTCTTCAAATTTTCAAGACAATTGCTGAATGAATCTCCAAAAACGGAAAAATCATCCATAAATACTTCCATAATGTTTTCCACCAAATCTTCAAAAATGGCCAACATGCACCTTTGAAATGTGGCTGGTGCATTACAAAGCCCAAAAGGCATTCTCCTATAGGCATAAGTGCCATAGGGACAAGTGAACGTAGTCTTTTCTTGATCCTCCGGAGCAATTGGTATTTGGAAGTAACCAGACATACCATCCAAATAGCAATAAAACATATGACCTGCAAGCCTTTCTAACATTTGATCAATGAAAGGTAAAGGGAAATGGTCCTTGCGAGTAGCTTCATTAAGCCGTCTATAATCAATGCATACTCGCCAACCCGTGACTGTCCTCATCGGGATCAGCTCATTTCTTTCATTGGGACCACAGTCATCCCTCCTTTCTTAGGCACCACTTGTACTGGACTTACCCAAGAACTGTCAGAAATTGGGTAAATCAACCCGGCATCCAGAAGTTTAATTACTTCTTTCTTTACCACTTCTTTCATATTTGGATTCAACCTTCTCTGGGGTTGAACAACTGGTTTGAATCCTTCTTCCATCAAAATTTTATGAGTGCAAAAAGAAGGGTTTATACCTTTAATGTCGGATATCTTCCACGCAATTGCTTGCTTATGCTCCTTAAGAACTGTCAATAATTGCTCTTTTTGTTCACTGTTTAAATCTGAGGATATGATCACCGGTAGTTTTGAATTTTCTTCCAGAAAAGCGTACTCCAAATACTCAGGAAGTTGCTTCATTTCCAAAACCGGTGGTTCTATAATGGAGGGCTTCAATTTCTTCTCATCTTCTAGTGATAATTCCTCGAACCCTTGTTTCTTTATCAACTCCTCATGCTTCTCCAATTGAGCTATCACATCTTGCACATCAGGGTTCATTACTTCTTTTTCACAAATCAAACTTAACTCCAAAACATCTTTGCATAATATATGCTGCACACTATCCACCACAGAAGCATCAATAACATCAATGCTAAAACAAGAATCATCACATACCATGGGCTTTTTCATCACTGTTGGAATTTGTACTATAAGCTCTTCATCACCAACCCGGAGTGTCAACCTTCCATCTCCAACATCTATGACAGCTCTAGCGGTAGCTAGGAAAGGTCGTCCCAAAATTAGAGGCACTTCCCCATCCTCATCCATTTCAAGAATCACAAAGTCGACCGGGAATATAAAATTCCCAACTTTTACCAATAAATCTCAATAATTCCTTTGGGTAATTTAACCGATCTATCGGCTAATTGCAAACTAATTCTTGTAGAACGAGGCTCACCTAAACCCAGCTTTCTAAAGAATGAATAAGGCATTAAATTGATGCTTGCCCCTAAATCTGCTAAAGCTTTCTCAACAGAAAGTTCTCCAATGACACACGAGATTGTGAAACTTCCCGGATCTTTCAATTTAGCTGGCAACTTGTTTTAGACACATCCTCAAGCTTCCTCTTGTTGGATAATAATTCCTTAAGGAATTTGGCATACTTTGGCATTTGAGAAAGTGCATCCACCAATGGTATGTTGATGTGAAGTTGCTTAAACAGTTCCAAGAACTTCCCGAACTGTTCCTTGTCACGATCTTGATGAAGACAAGCGGGATAAGGAATAGGAGGAGTATAGACTCTTACTTCAGAGGGTTGTTCTTTTGAAAACTTCTTTTCATGAGGATTTGAAATTTTTTCTCCTTCCAGTTCCTTCCTTTTCCTTGATTCAACTTCTTTTCCACTTCTTAAAGTGATTGCTTTTGCCTGTTCCCTTGGATTTTCCTCAGTATTGCTAGGAAGTGACCCAGGTTGCCTCTCAGATAGCATCTTGGCCAGCTGTCCAATTTGGTTTTCTAGAGTGTGAATAGAGGCTTCTTGGTTCCGATAGCGAGCTTCTGAGGTATGGATAAATTTGGTCATCAATTCTTCCAAGCTAGGTTTCTTTTCTTGTGGAGGTGGTGGTGGTACTTGTGGAAGCTGTTGTGGAGGCGGAAGCTGTGGCTTTTGAAATCCGGGTGGAAAATTTGAAAAATTCTGCCTTTGCACATTTTGGTTGTTGGCATATGAAAAGTTTAGATGATTTCTCCACCATTGGTTGTATGTTTGACTATATGGATTATTTTGATATCTTCCTTGGTTTCCCACATAATCCACTTGCTCCGGAGCATCAAGAAGGTAATTTTCAGCAACGAAATTTCCAGATTATACTGGAATTGCTTGTGAGTTCTTTGCTTCCATTACCTGTTTACTCAAGGCATCCATTTTAGCAAGTATAGTAGTCATCATATCAATTTCATGCATTCCTGAAACTTTTTGCTTCCCCTTGTTGTTACCCCATTGATAATTGTTCTTTGTCATATCCTCAAAGAGCTTTAGTGAATCTTCGGGGGTCTTGGAATTCAAAGTACCACCAGCTGCAGCATCAACCAATTGGCGAGTTGTTGTATTCAGACCATTGTAAAAGGTCTGAACTTGCATCCAATTTGGTACCTGGTGATGAGGACATTTCCTTAGTAAATCCTTCCACCTTTGCCATGCATCATATAAAGTCTCAGAATCCTGTTGATTGAATGACCAGATGTCATTTCTCAATTTAGCGGTTTTGGATGGTGGAAAATAGTTGTCAAGAAATTGCTCCACCATATTGTTCCATGTTGTTATGGCTCCCGGACCCAATGAGGATAACCATTGTTTGGCTCTTCCTCTCAATGAGAAAGGAAATAAACGGAGTCTTACTGCATCATATGTTACCCCATTGTTCTTGAATGTCTCACAAATTTCCAAAAATGTCTGAATATGAGCATGTGGATCTTCATCAGGTAAACCGTCAAATTGACAATATTGTTGCAGCATCTGAATCACCACACTTTTAATTTCAACATTGTTTGCCGCAATGGGCGGTTTCACCACAGTTGGGCCAGTACCATCCAGAGTTGGTCTAGCATAATCCAAATTGGTTTTGGGAACTTCTTCATTGTTGTCAGCCATGAGCGGATCTATCAATTCTCTAGCAACTTCTCTTGTGTTACTTTTTAACCTTCTATGGAATGTTCTATCTATCTCCAGATCAAAATCTAGAAGTCTTGAAGAGGAACTTCTTGTCATGCACTGCAAAATATCAGAGATTGAAGTTAGATTTATTCTCTCTCTTTTTTTTTTCAAGAGTTAGATTAGCAGAAATAAAGTTTTCCTAATATTGCTCAAATTCCCCGGCAACGGCGCCAAAAACTTGGTAGAGAATTTTACCTTCAAGCGTCATTTTCAATTTATAAAGGCCTGTTCTTAAATTGCTATAAAGGTAATAGGCAATGTACCTATCGTTAATATAGTATAGCTTTTAAAAATCGGGATCGTCCTCAGGGAATAGGCAACTACTAGTACTAAATGTATTCTACTATCTAACTGAACAACTTTGATATTTTACTACTTTATCTAATTTTCTTTAAAACAATACTAACACAGCTCCAATAAACAAACAAGATTCAATTAAGATCTAATAATCCAGGTTTTGTCTTACTTTCAATTTATCATGTGAATCATTGACAATCCATATTAGATAATTAAGATTAGTTCTTAAGCTATAGAGTTCCTTGAGCAAATTGTTAATTCTTTCGAATCTAACAATTTATCTAAACCTAGGTTAATCAATTAGGATTTCTCCTTAATAATAGCAATCTAAATTTGCATTAATAACATAAACTTAAAAATAATAGAAGATTCTTACTATTCTATGTCTAGAATTAAAACAAATCTTTTCAATTGCATAGATCCAATCATAAAAGTAATCTTTCAATTAACTTTAAAAAATTATACATAAGCTTGCATTCCGGATATACAAACTTAAGAAACGGTAACAAACATGCAATTGAACAAAAGAACTTCAATATTTCATTAAGAACAAAGTCTCAACACATGATAATATGAAATTCGACAAAACCCAGATCTAAAAGACTACTCTTCCATAGTAACTAATAGTAATACATGAAATTCAAAATAGTTCAACTCATGATACTACCGAAAAGATTATAGCTCAAGTGTCGGATCTTCAATCCTTGATGATCTTGACTTGTTATTGGAATCTTCAGAACTTCCTTCTTCTTTTGAAAACTCTCGTTATCAAATTCTTGTGTCTTCTCTTTCTCTTCCACAATCTCCTTTTTATAATCATCTTCAATTGAATGGAATTAATTGCTCTTGATGAGGAGAGATGAAAGGTTTTGGAGGTTATGAGTCCCTTGGCTTTTCAAGTAACACTCCTTCCATAACCGAAATAAACGTTTCTATATTAACTAGGAGGTTACTGTATTTAAAAAGTCGTTTTCTCATTGAATAACTTTTTATTAAATCGACAGGGCGAGTGTGTAAGCCCCGGAAAATTTCAATAAATAATTTCAAAATGAACTTTGAAAATAAACCCTAAAAATCACTCCAAATTAAAACCGAATTTTGACAAGTCCTAAATCACGAACGAATTCAAAAACTTCTCAATCTTGAGAAAATGAAAATCTTTATACAATAAAATAAGAACTCAGTGGTTTTCAAATTCAAAACAACGACGTATGAAAAATTCCATATTTAGCTCCGGCTTGTAAAATCGGGTAATATAAAGTCCAAAAACAAATTATTAAAAAGTAAATAATTATTAACTTTCGGAAATGAAACCCAATTAAAGAATTCCGAAAACATTAAGAGTTATTAAATACTTACAAAAATAAAATTTAAAATAAATTTCTCAAATTAAATATGTTATATAAACATAAATATCAGTTTCCAAATTGGCAAAGGTCTAAACCGGAAAATCACCCGGAAACCCTAACCGGAATACAATCGTGTAAGTCCAACAATCTAGCGCCCCTAACCCTAGAGGCCGAGATGTAGTTTAAATATATAGAATAACTCATAGTGATATAAGTTCGTTTATAAGTATCAGATTGGTAAATTTTTTATCTATTTCGATCCCGTTCGGATACAGACTTTGAAAAGCGTGTCCTGGGGCTCGAGATATCAAAAATTTACCATTAGTACCGTTAGACTCGTAATTCCACGAGATTTCTAAATATATCAGTTATATAATTTTTCAGGTTATAAAAGTTACAGTTATAACCTTTTTACCGTATTTTCATTTCTACCAGTAATTGATTATTCTTTTGCACTATTCATTTTATTTCATTACACAATTTTATTATTTTTATAATGTATACCCGGATTTCCTAGTAATCAAGTAAACTTCGAAAACCAGAAAATGAAACCCTAAACCGGTTTAGTTCAAGCTTTGTGAGAAAGACTTAGAAACCCAAATTCCGGCTTTTCCCCGGTCTCCAAATAAGAAACTTTTATAAGAAAAATTAATTTTGGATATATTTCTTGATTATATTTCAAACCAAGAAAAGATCAGATTTTGAGAAAATTTCAACTTCGGGTCATCCTGGGACCCATTATAGAAAAACGTGCCTCGGAACTAGAATTTCAAAAATTTCTTTATGAATACTCATTTGAATCGAAATAAAATAAGGATTTCAAAAATATATTTTTCATAATTTTCTGGCTTACGAAAAACACAGTTATAGCCTTTTTATTCGTATTTCCTTACTACCGGAAATTAAATTGTCTTGTCAACTATTATCTCTTTTCTCTACACTTTTTGTCCCTTAACTTTTATACAAATTATGACAAGACAAATATCAAGTTAAATCAATCAAACTAAAGTAAAAATTTTCAAACTTTCCCTTCCCCTTTAAGTTTCCAAAAACCGGCGCCATTGGGCGCCCCCCCCCCCCCCCCCCCCCGCCCCCCCCCCCCCCCCCCCCTTTCCATGCTCCATTTGCAAACTTTTTCTTCTTTTAACCTAAATCCACTTTATATTTAAGCCATATTTTCTCTCTCTTTCTCATTCACCTCATTTCCAAACTCACAAAGTAAGAAAGCTCTCAAAATCTCTCTCTTTTTTCCTCTTGGCCGAAAGTTTCCAAGATCCCCCACACACACACACACACTTCCATTTCTTCTTTTCATCTTCCATTCCACTTCAAGTAAGTGAACTTTACCTCTTTCCACCTTTAGATCTTGTTATGGCTAAGTGATTCTTGGATATTTCAAACCAAATGTCCCCATGATCTTTGGTAGGGACAATGATATCAAGACAAGAATACCGAACCATTACAAAGTGGATCTAGCATTTAAAGGAGTTTTCATGCCAAAGCTTTATGTTTCTCCAACAAAAGTGTTTTAAACAAAAGATCTTTTATAAAAATGTAGTTTTTATGTTTTCAGAACTCATTTGAGCATATGAAATAATAGATCTATCATTTTGTTACTCATAATCATGTAGGCATTTAAGATTTCATTTTTATTTTGTGTTTATGTGCATTAATAGTCTTTAATGCTTTTTTCTTTAGTAAATAACCTTCTTAGTATATAGATCTATGGTTAGATAAGTTAATAAAGTCAAAAAGGAAAACACTTTTCAAGAAATGAACTTGTGTAAATTCGGATGACTTTGGAAACTTAGGTTAAAAACACTTTTATCAACTTCTAAACACATATTTTACAAGAAAAATGAAGTCTATAGGTGATATATAATGTTTAGTAATATTTTTCATGAGTTTAAATGAGTTTTTTACTAAAGAAAATATTTGAAACAAGAGATAAAGTCTAATAGAATTTTTGAGTCAAAAGTCTTGAAGGCCAAATCGTAATAATGGATAGATGGTAGAAGCACTAGTTTTCCACTTCAAAATGGTATTTTAAATAAATAAGTCCTTAGGGTATAGGTAAAATAAATACTTAAAGTTTTAAGTATAGAATACATTTTTTCCTAAAGAAATCAACTTGAAAATGGACTTTACTAAATTCGGATTTTTGGAAACCCCCTAGTAAAGGACCCACTTAAAAGTTTATAAATGAAGATTTTATTTAAGAAATAAAGGCCTTAGGATATAACTAATATGAGGGTCAAAATCTTTAAGCAAAATAGAGTTTTCCTAAAAGAAAATCCTTGTAATATGTAGGTGTGACTAAGTGTAGTAAACTCACTTGTTAAACATTAATATGAAAGGTTTTCTAAGAAAAGTTTATGTAAATTCTTTAAACCTAAAGAGCTATAAGAACTTAGGCTCATTAGAGTTCATATCATGACATTCATGTATAGGGAAAATCATTACCATTGCATTTAGTTTCATTTTACACTTAGGAATCTCAAGTGCATTCATGAAACCGCGTTTTTGAATCAATGTGCCCACTGTACAGATCTGACCCCTCAATTCCGAGCTTAGATATTTTCAAAATTGATTTAAACTTCATATTAGAAAGCTCTTCCGAAGTAGATAGAAATCGATATAAAATTTGCGAGATTCCGAGTTAAATTGACCAAGTTATGGCCATTTTTAAATCGGGACTTCGAAAATAACGCGAATTTCGATTTCACTAAGTTTTCTTAGAGTTTTAGTATCCTTAGATGGTAGAATACTCATTAGAGTATGTCTTATGTGATTAGGTGAACCCGAGAACGTTGACTCTTTGCCACCGGATTATTGTTACTAGAAGACCAATGATCCAATGGCCAAGTGAGTTCATTTCCTAAGTAATTATGCTCATTGAGTGTGTTTGTAATTGAAGTAGCACTAGACTTAGGTAAAGATAAAATTGTTGATGAGAAATGAACTTTTCCTGTTGATGAATGATAAGTATCTCGAGATGGACTTGTTGAAATAATATTGTATGAGTTAGTATAGACTTGGATTGTTTGAAATACTCTATGATCGCTCTTAAATTACATAATGAACTTGCTACGATTCTATAAATAAACTGTACATGCATATCATTAGTGAGTCACATTGCATTACGAGAATGCTTTTGGTGGGAACAAAAGTATGATCGGGAGGCAGCGGGTCTTCGTTAACATTAAGATCTGCAGGTCACTTAAGTTAATGGGCAGTGGAGTAGACACTATAAACCAATACATATAAACAGGTGGAGGACCACCTTCGTTAACATCAAGGGCCTATGAGGTCGCTTATGTTAATGGGCAATGGAGTAGACACTATAAACACAAGAGAAAATATTGGAATTGTGGTTGCATGTTCATGATCACCCCCAAACCCTGAATGGAGGGCGTAAATCCATTCACATATGGCTTCCGAAAGTCATATGCTTGTATGTTCACGTGCTTGTGCATTCATTCATATGATTGTTTAAATAAACTTGCTTATATATTTTACAATTGAGTATACTATTGCGGAAATGAATCTCACTAAGCTAGTGTAGCTTATACCCCAATAGATGTTTAAATGAGCAGGTTATTCCAAGAATGCTAAGTGGGGACTGAGATGGTTGAAGCCAAGAATGATTTCGAGATTCCGGCAAGATAAAAGAAGCTTGAAGTTTTTGGCTAAGCTTTACGTTTTGCTTTGTAATGCTTTATGTAGTGAAGTCTTGAGTGAATGTAGTTGAAGTTTGATGAATTGTATTTTGAAGTATAGTGTTTTGTATTTGGAGAATAGTGGATTGTATTTCCTTTACATTGTTACTCAATGGTATCAACATAAAATGTATCATTCCGATATGTCTCCTCTATGTGTTAGACGCCTTGTACATAGTATGGAAGCCTTCGCGTGACTGAGGTGGTCATTCTTAGGCTTAATATTGTGTACGGCGGACTGCCACGTTTAGGGTACCCTTCGAGGCGTGACAGAGTGACAGGTCATGTCTCACAAATGTCCTTTGCAAAGTTCAATTTCCAGGTTGACATGGTTTGAGACAGGTCATGTCTTACAAATGTCTTTCAAAAGCTTGATTTTTATCCTTTAATTTAGCTTCCTCCTTGTAATGGTTGAAAGACATGGCTTGATCTTGTCATGTTGAGTTCTTCTTAATCCAAATTTTGCATTTTTGACCCATCTTTGCTTTCCTTGAAAAATATTTCTTTAAAGACCTGAAAGCATAAATTAATGTTTTGAAGTGCCAAATTCTTAATAAAATTGATCAATAAAAGTTCATTTTGCATTCGCAATATATGAATAAATTTGGTTTATCACTTCTCGACAATTGAGACCGTAAGAACAAAATTGCTTGACAGCATGATATAGTGTTAATCATTGTAAAATATACATTTAAATGGAGATGATATCTGAATAATCAAGGATAAGGAATTTATATTGGTCACCCGAACTGTAAGCCCCCAAATTTTTCGATTATGGTTTTAGAATACCAAATCGAAACCCTAAAAGTATAACCCAAGTTAAAACCGAACCTTGAACAATTTCGATCATGGAATTTCATAAGAAAATTTTCAAAAACAAAAATAGGAAGTTTAATAATCGATCGATTCGAAAATCCAAACATGAAAAGATCTGCCTATCCGATCCCTGAGTTAAACCCCTTAATTTATATGGCAAAGATGGATTAAACCCTAACCCCAGTCAAACCGAAGTTTCAAAAGTCAACAAAGACCAAGACAATCAAGCAATTTCAACTCCGGCAATCCCGCGTTCTCAAACCCTAGAAAACAAAATTAAGTTAATGGCTTAAAATAGTTCGTAATAATATAGGGTAACATAAAAATATCATATTCGCGAATTTCGAATGTCCTTCGGACTCAAACGAGATCAGTTCTCGAAAAGCGTGTCCCAGAGCTCGGAATAATAAAAATATTCCAACAACACCAAAAGACTCGTAATTAAATAAGGATTTCAAAAATATCAGTTTTAGAATTTTTCGATAACTAAAAATAATAGATATAGTTCGTTTACGCGTATTTTTATTACTACCGATATTTTATATGTCTATTCTACTATTCATAGTACTATTCCTACTATTCATTACTATTTAACTATCTCAACTTTTTCTTATACCTATTTCTTACTACCTACATACCATTTTATTACTTTTTACTTTTCCAATACAACTTATTCACATCAACTTTACACATTATTTCTTTTCTTTACAAAAAATCACAAAACAAATAAAAATTCTCTCTCCCCCTCTAGTACATGCACCGGCCTCCCTCTTCTTTTTCTCATTATTATTTTCTTTTCAATTTATTTTATTACATCCAAAAATGCACTCCAAATTTTCTATAAATAGCCCCTTCCTCCTTCATTCTTTCACACACTCATTTTACATAACAAAACTCTAACCAAAATACTCTCTCAAAACCTCTCTCCAATAATCTCTCACAAAATACTCTTACCCATTTCTACTCTTCAAGAAAAATATCAAACACAAAACCCATTCATCTCTTTCAAAACCTTCCATTAAACCTTAGGTAAAAGTCCTACCTATATTCTTTATCATGTTCATACAACTTAACATGAGTTTAGTGTGTGTTTCTTAGACTCATGGAGTTAAAGAAGCAGCAATATTATTCATGTTTTGTTTTTGTTCATGTTTCCATTATTTTTTTTATGTTAATATTATGTTGTTATTATTATTATTATTTGTTTCTAATCTAACTTATATAATATTATGTATACTATGTATATATATTTATTTAGAGCATATAAGCTCATTTGTTATTTATTTATTTACTTGTTTTATGCAATTTATTAAGACTAGTCTTTCTAGTCTTAGACTTGTCCATATCAAGTCAAAACAAATTTCTTTTCTTTTCTTTTCTTTTCTTTTGGGACTAGTCTATTCTTAGTCTCGGGTTGCCTTGATGAAGCTAAGGCTCCCAATACATGATCGGAATACCTTGATGAAGCTAAGGTTCCCAATGCTTAACAATTTTATTATATTCATTTACTTACAAGTATTTATTTCTATATATTATTTTTACTTTCACATGGCTACATAATCATATTCATGCATGATTAGAATATGGTTGTCTTAAGTAAAAATAAAAATTGGTTTTTTCTTAAATAAAGAAAAATAAACTAGATTTCTTAACAAAAGGAATTTTCAACAAAAAATCTAAGTTGTCTTTTAATAAACTCTTTTCAAAAGATAAGCTAATCATAAATTCTAGAAGATGTAATAATATAGATTTCTTCAAAATAATAAAAGGAATTCTTTTCTTTTATAAACCAAACTAAATACTCCATAAAGGAAGAATTTTTAGCAATAAAGAATTTTAACTCAACCATATCTTTTATATAAGACTTAAATAGATTCATTATAGACTTTGAGAATCACATGCTAAGAAAGTTCCTTCAAAACTTAAATTTTGTATTGTTATTCTCTTTTCAAAAATTAAAATGAAGTTTTACTAAGTTCTAAAGTTAACAAATCTTTATTAAGAAAGCTTTTCTTATAAACTTGTCTAAGAAAATTTATTTTACTATTTAACTAATATAAGAATAAAACAAGTTTTCAAACCAAGATAAAATTAACTTACTATTTTAGAGACCAACTTAGAAAAATAAAAATTTTCAAGAAAATAAAGTTTTAAAAGTATATCTATTTTCTAAAAGAGAGAAATGATATAAAAATAAAAGGAAAACATACACAACTTCAAATATTTGAAACTTAAGGAATATTTTGAAAAGCTTATTTTAATCACTAGAAATAAAGTTAGTAGATAACTTAAAGAACCAAATATTTGAAATAGAATTTACTTTTGAAAAGTAAAGAAAATGGAATTATATAGAAAAACATTTGCTCAAATGAATCAAATATATTTTGTTTCCTTCTAACAATTCAAAAAGGAGAAATTCTCAAAAAGTTTTATTATTTAAACCATCAAAGACAAATCGTTTATAAAATATCGATATTGAGACAACACTATCAAAATCATGCATACGTATGAGCATAAATATATGTCCAAAGGATTTTTCAACTATATATACATATATATATATATATATCCATATATTTTTCTTAAGAAATTTTGAGTAAAGTAAAGTTTGGAAAAATCTTATTTTGAGAACTATAAATTCGTAACTATTCTGTACCGTGTTAGTTTGCAACCTAAATGGATTTTATGACAACAATAATCTTAGAAATGGATAGATCTTTTTGAGTAGGTAGAAAACGATATATTATTTGCGCGATTCCGAGTTAAAATGGCCAAGTTATGGCCATTTAAGTTGAAATTACCTTCTACGCGAATTTTAACGAGTTTTTGATAAGTACCATAGAATCAATAAGAAATACTCATTATGGGTATTCTTCTTGATTAGGTGAACCCAAGGAGGAGTATTCATACCCGGAGGATTATTTTGATTAGTAGATTTATCGATCGACTCATCCGTAAGAAAGATAGATCCTTATGGCCAAGTGAGTTTATTTCATACCTTTTTCGTACTTGATTGTGCTTGTAGCTAGAGGCACTAGAAGTAGGAAAAGATGAAAATGAATTATGAATGATAATTTTGGTTGAAAGAATGATAAGCATACCAAGGCACGAATCATTGTTAATTAACTTATGTTTTACAATTATTCTGTTGGAGTGTGTCAAAATTTTGTGATCACCTTTAAATTACTTTAATCATATACTATGAATTATATAAATTGATTCATGCATATCACATAGTTAGTTTCTTTGCATGAGCTGCTAATCTCGATAGGATAAGAGTTTAGTAGCCGAATGTGCAGTAGCCAGAAATCTGCAAGATGGGCGATAGGAGCCTGAAAGAACTATGATGGGCTAGTAGGAGCCTGAAATGAACTACATGAGTTGGATTTTAAGTTGGGTTTTAAAGGGCCTGGAACACCTAACCCTGAATGGAGGGGTAAATCCATTCAAACATATGATTTTCGGTAGATTATATGTATTGCTTGATCACTTGCTTGATGCATTCATATGCTTGATTAATAACTTGCTTGAAATTATTATACAAGTACGTTGATTTAGGAATATTCTCACTAAGCTGGTTATGCTTATACTCCGATAGATCTTTGTTGTAATAGGACTATATCTTTTATGCCCGAAGATTTCATATACTCGAGAGGGATGATGTATTAGAAAAGCTTCTGGAAATCTTTTGAAGATCTTAGGGTAAATATCCTTTAATGTCTTATGATGATAGTATTATTTGTTGTGAGAAAGATTAAGTTGTTATTATGATTGTTTGGAGAATTATAAGGGAAAACCCCTAAGATGATGTACGGATTATACTCTCTTAATGATAAAATGGATGTTTATTTAGATTCTTATATGTTGTATTTACTATCTCGAACTATACATCCCACCGGTGTCTTTTATTATTGTGATAGATGCCTTACATATGGTGTTGAAAACTTTTGCATGACTTCGGGAAGTCATTCTTAAGTTTTAATACTGTATGTGGTGGACTGCCATGTTAAGGGTACCCTTCGGGGTGTGACACGAACCTTGAGCACTTGTTTATGTTAAAGGAACTGAACACGTGATAGGTGGAACGGTTAAGAGTTTATAAAAGACCGCAATCCTATAGTAAGCTTTTATGCGAAAGAAAATGAATGCAGTAACCAATGCACTAACTGAAAGAAAGAAAAAGCCGAGGCTGATAAGGAGTTGGATGAATTAGAAGTGACAAGATCTTGAGATTAAAGTTAGGAATCATAAGGACATTAAGAGCGAATTCCCTTTGAGGAATATTAATGTTGGTCTCGAAAATAATCAAGAAGGGGGGTTGAATTGATTATTTCAGAAAATTAAAATTTTTGCCTTTTAAAAACAATCCCCTTTGAAAAGAACAATATGAACAATTAAACAACAATAAAATAAACTATGGAAATATAAATAGAGAAGGGATAAGAAGATTAGGTAGATATTTATAGTGGTTCCACCTTGTGCGTCAGTCCACTCTTCCAGCTCCAATCCGGGTACCCCGTTATCCTACGGGTTATTTCCACTATATCCAATCAATTCAATTAAAAGATTGTACAATTCTCTCTGCTTGATTCTCACAACTATCCTTAAGCTAACAATCGATCTATAGAGTCTAATCCTATAATTGAATTACAATTTGAGAAGGCAACAACACGTTCCTTCTTAAAAATGAGAAAAATCAAAATTTGCTTTAAGAGTTTAATAGCACTATGCAGCTCAAAAACTTGTAACTTCTGTAAAAGCTTCTTCCGTTTTCAAAATAAGAGAGAGAATAGTAATATGGAGCTTTTTTGTTTTCCTAGACATGATTGAAAATATCAGAGTATATAATAATATTTTTATATCACTTTCTTCTTCTCTGGTTGGCATTATATCCACACATTTCAACGTTCGAATCCTTCTATTGTAAAGTGGATAAGTCTTCCTCAATTTTCTCGGATCAAATCATCTTATCCTCTTTTGAATTTGAAAAAAAATTTCCCTTCAGATAAACTTCCGATTTTATAATGATTTTCTCTTTATTCTGAAAATAAAGCTCAACGTTTTGATCTTCTAATCTTCAGGAGAGATAAGCTTCCAAGATCTTCTCGTAATATCTTTATCATATCTATCTTGAATTTAAATACTTGGCAGAAAATAGAAGATAACCTTGCTGAATTTTCGTGATTCAAAATAATCTGCATGTTTCTGTTTGAATTTCTTCATTTAACATTGTTCTAAAAAATATAGATATTTGAAATATCAGTTGTTGATATCTCGAACTCCATCGTGATCTTCATACGTTATCTATTTGAAGATAACATTTTTCTTGTCCTGATTTCCTCAACAATATCCAATATAAATAGATAAGCTCGTTCTTGTCTTAAATTATGTTAGAATAAACAGTTTTGTCTTCAAATAATTCTTGTAACTTTAGATTTTATCGATGAAAAGATTATTTTTGTTGATGAAGAGAAATTCGGAATTATTTAAATCCCCTAGGATATAATCCGACTTTAGTGAAACAAATAAGTATACTATCCAAATATAATTATTATCTCGGAGCTAGGTCTTCAAAATAATCGAACTTCTTCATAAAAAAATTGTAGATCTTGTTTGAGAAGATGAACAGTAACTAACTTTAACTCAGAATTGCTGTTTAAAGTTCTTGAAAAGATTTTGTAAAACTTCTGTGTTTCTGGAAACTTTCTCATGTAACTGTTCAATGAATAGTTCTGTAAATAGTTCTGTACACTAAGAGATTAGTTAGTTCTTTGACTATTTTGTTATCATCAAAACCTTAGATAGTTGAGAATTAACATTCTCCCCCTTTTTGATGATAACAAAACAATCATTCACATATATTTATATTCATTCATCACACATTCATTAACAGACAAATCTCTTTTCCCCTTTTTGTTATCAGCAAAAATAGAAGAAAAACATAATAGTAGTTGATATTAATGGTTTATCAAAATTACATCACAGGTCTGATGTGAAATATCAACAAAAACAAAAATATCCAAAAAAAAAAACAGAACAAAAACTAATGCTTTTTAGTTCTTTTGGTGGATTTGCAAGCTGTCATTTTCTAACACCTGCAATAGTTGGAAGGAAGAGAGGTTTGAGCAGCAGAACATTGTGGAGGTGGAGTAAGATAATTTTCTGGATGGTGAAGCACATCAAGAGGAATAAATGGTACAAGACTTAAGTTTGCT
This sequence comes from Combretum micranthum, assembly GCA_024138025.1. Lineage (NCBI taxonomy): Eukaryota > Viridiplantae > Streptophyta > Magnoliopsida > Myrtales > Combretaceae > Combretum > Combretum micranthum. Next base: position 119,233 of record JAMXBD010002617.1, read on the forward strand.
GGAGTGGGTTCATAAGAAGATCGAGATACAGGAACACCGCTAGCAGATGAAGTGTCAGTTGTGACAACTTCTAGAATTTGTTCTTGTTCAGGTGGTGAAGACTAAAAAAAGGATCAAATGGACCCAGAGGACATTCTAGATGGTGATGGATGAGATTAGTACAAGGAAGACAGCTGAGTTTTGATCTCTGATGAGATGAACTTTTGAAGATCTTGCTTGAATGATGCAAGCGACGAAGCCATCATCTTTGTAAAGACATCTTTAGATGGACGAGAGGATGCTTCACCAAGACCTTTTGGAAAACTTGGCAAAGTCGAGTCATCACTTTTTGAAGAAGATCCATCTGCACATTTTCACGAATTTGAAATTTCCCACCAGTTTTAGGAGTCAATTTCCTCTTTGTTTTCCTTTGCATGGGTTGTGTCGAGCCTGAATTTTGAAAATCATTCGTTCATTTCTTTTAACCCGATTCATATTAAACCCTTACCCATTTAACATGAGATCCTCGACTAGGATTAAAAGAAATTTAATTTTGAAAATATTTTGGAGTCGCCAACCAATAAAAATCGGAAAAAAATGAAAAGTTAGGATTAATGGGTCGATTAATCCTAACTTAGCTACTAGTCTGCGGAAAATTTGATTTTAAAACCAAACTTTAAAAAAATACTAGATATTTGAGTCCGGAGGCTAACCTATTAAAACCTAAGCGGTTACCACTTTAAGTTTAAAATTTAGAATTTTTCCTTTTCTAAAAAAAAATTGCAAAAAGAATATAAAAAATAATAACAATATTTATAAGTCAGAAATCATTTTTAGTAATTCTTTTCTATTTAATTTTTAGAAAACTTATAATATTTATAAGGAAAAGCAAAACATTCAAAAATTATATATATAAATAAAACTTTTAATTACATCCAGAAATAATCGCAAAAGTTAAATATTTATAATGAAAAATTAATTAATAAGAAATAATATATCAAATCCATTTTTACCATATTTAAATTTTTTTTTTGAAAAATTAACAAACTAATAGTATTTAAACTTATAATATCTAATTAACTAAATAATAAACAAAAATAAATAAATAAATAATTTTATATTTTTTAATGTCGCCCCGAAGGTGCCTACGTACTCGCTAATCGAGATCAGACAAAACGTAGTTCTCTTTTTTTATAAAGAACTTCTAATTTGTTGATTAATTTTGATTTTTAAGAACTTTTTTCACTTTAAGTTTTTTTTAATTTTGAATTTATCTAAAAAAAACTCTTTTAATTCTGATTCCTAAAATCTAATCACTTTTATTATTTTATAAAAATAGGATTTTTCTAAGTCTTTTTATTAATTTTGAAAACAATTTTTTTTTAATCAAAACAAACATACACATATTAACCTATTCATGGAAATTATTCAATAGATATCAAGACACACATACACATTAATGCATTTTTTTTATATCTAAACACACATATATATATTAACACATTCATACATATAAAAAATTCAAAAAATCAAACATGCATGTAATATTAACATATTTTTCAAGAAAATTTCAAAAAAATATCAAATTTGCTAAAAAAAAAATAAAATATTTTTCTGATTTTTAGAAATTTTTCTGAATTTTTTTAATAATTTTTGTAATTAAAAAACAATATTTATAAAATAAATAAATTACGGACTAACTTGGACCGTTGGATTAACTCGAATGAAATCTGGATCGTTGATCGCGTTGATTGAATCAGGAACGTCCGATCGGATTGACTGAATCTGGGACGTTGATCCTAAGATTTGATCACAGCCGTTAGATCTGAAGATTAAACATGGACCGTCAGATCTGTGGGGCGGACTGGATCCGGGTTGGAGTTGGGTCGGATCTCGATTCGGATCTCTCCAGTCAGGTGAAAAAGACGATGGCGTCCTTTTTCGAGGCGGATTTCGGCGGCTGTGGTGGTGCTCGACCTCCAAATCCTTGTCGGCCCGACGTGTCTTGCAGCGGTGGATCTCGTGGAGGTGGTGGTTTGCGCCCAGATCGGCCGGAGGTGGTGGTTCGGTGATGACCCGAGGGCGGCACACAGTAAACAAATTCCCAAAAATTTTCAGAACACAAAATTGCAAATTCGAGCAATTTCAAACACTCTAATCAATCAAAAACACTTCCCTAATGATCTTAACACTCTTTAATTGGATCGAAATTCTCTTAATCACTTCGAATTTGCAATTTTTTGCAATTCGAACACTTTCACTCCTATTTTCTGATCTTGATGTTGTAATGTGTATTTTCGAAAATTGAATTGTGCCTTTGGCTTGTGTGGTGATCCTATTTATATAGTTCGAATCAATTTGTCGTTTTGAAGCTTTATGATGGTTCAATTTTTGAATCACGAATCGTTTGTGTTTTTTCAAATAAGAACGATTCTAAATTGGGACTCGATTCGTGATTGTTGGTTCAAATTGATGACGAAACATGTGTTTATACATCGTGACTCTTCAATTAAGTGTGTTTAATTTGATCAAAGGACACAATTCAAACATTTTCGAATTTGAAGAAACATGTTCATTCGAATTTTTTTCCCAATTTTCATGCTTTAATTAAGATGCCTTTTGGAATGAAAAAATACATGAATTATGTGCAGACGTGATGTATCCCATGCTTAGTTTGTGTCTGTACACTTAATTTCGAAAAAACACAAAGATTCATTGATCAAATAGTGTCTCAAAGAGGATGAACCAATGTGTCTTTTGGGGAAAAAAATGAACAAAAAAAAGAAGAGGCAAAATCTGCCTTAGGCTAGGATCGAACTCGGGTCGCCTTGCTCCTATGTCCATGGTTTGAACCGTTAGGCCGTTGGCCTGTGCCTTGGTCATATAGCTAAACCACTAGTACTTAAGGCTAATAAAATATATGTTATATTGAGCTCAAATAATTATTTATTTTAATTTTTTCCTACATATATTTTATTTACATTACTATTATTCATTTAATTATTTAATTATACTTATTTTATTCCTCTATTTTTTTATTTTTCTATTTTCTATATTTATTATACTATTTATTATTATTTTTTATTATTATTATATTTTTTATGAACTCAACATGACATTATTGTAAACTTAAGCCTATTTTTAATTGGGCAAAAATTGGGTGTCTACATGTTGTTTTCCTGAACGATGGAACCCTGGACCTTAATCTTTTTCAGACGAAACTTCTGGAGAAGTTTCTAGAGTAGCATCTTTCTCCCCCTCAATTGTTGCTTTAATTTTTTCCCAGTCAATATTCTTTTTATGATCCTTGTGCAAGTAAATTGCACCATCAATCGCATACCAAAACTTCTTATATGGACAAATTTGCATATGATGCATACTTTTCTCTCCAATTCTCTTCAAACCTATTGGGAATTTTATTCTTTTAGGAAATGGAATGCCGTTAAACTTGAATAGCTCCATAAGCACATTCCCATATATCTTAAACTCCTGTTCTTTCCATATTCTTTTTAAAATTCTCTTGGCCAAATCTATCTTAATTTTCTGCATCATAGCCAAGATAACCAAATCATCATCTTTTGTCACTGTCGTAGAACTCCCTTTGCGAGGAAGAATACATTCTCGCACAATTTTGTGAAGCATTCTAACGACTAGTTCAAACTCATACACAAACACATCATCATCTGGAAACTGTCTTACATTTCCATTTATTTTCAGAAATATATCATTCCTTCGCAAAGAAACAACAGCATTATCGTCATGACAATCTTTCAAACCAAAACATCTAATTAGATCATCACGAGAGACTGTTATATTCACATCTTGAACTCGTGACCTTAAACTCTGATAAGATCATATTTTATACAAATCTTGATAATCAAAAGAGCTAGAATGGATATTTGTTTTGATTAATTTTTATGTTTCAGGACTAATTTGGATAAAGAAATCAAAACAAGAGAATTTGAATTGAAAAGAGGAAAAATTGAAGTCAAGGCCGGCAATTCACCATTCTAAGCCGCCGGCCTTCAGACGGCTTACACCCAAGGCCGTTGCAGCACTGCCAGCTTTGCCCAGCACAAGTTCAAACCATATTCAAAGCCGCCTCAAAGCTGCTGGCATAGAAGATGAAGCAACCAACGTACATGAAGGCCGGTAGCCCAGATATGAAAAATCACCAGCTTTGAAGGAGTTACGTTAAAAGCCGGCACTTAAGCCACCGGCTTTGAGGCAGCGTACATCATAAATTTGAAGCGACATGAAGATATCCAACACTTGAAGGAAATTGAAGAGACAAATCTATTGGAATGTCTACGCCGGCATGAAAGCCGCCCGCTTTGGAACGGCGTTCGTTATAAATCAGCCCAACGCTTCATTTCTGACTATATACGCCGGCTAGATCTACATCTAAGCCACCGGCGTAGGAGCGGCCTACATTGTAACTGATATTGAAGGCTGCCAGTGCACTGCCTGCGCAAAGGACAATTTGAAGATACGCCGCCTGTAAGCCGCCGGCGTAGGATCCATAACGGCCGACGTACATTGTGAAACAGCAAAGTTCATTCAATGTTTTGCACGAAATTTTTCCTATAAATAGGGGTCTTCTCCTCACTTTCAGAATCATCCAAGTATCTAGTAATCCAAGCATACATTCCAAGTAGCTCTAGAATATTTAGAATTAGGCATTTCATAAGAGATTTTTGAAGAGATATTTGAAGTTATACAAGATTTGCAAGTGAAGCTTTAGTATTTTGAATTGGTGATTTCTAATCTTATTCTTTTTATGCAATTCATATACTTGAACATTCTGATCATAATGAAATCATTTGCAATTTCTTATTTGATTGTTGAATCATCATCCATGAGTAGCTAAATCCTTTTTGTGGGAAGTTGATGAAGCTTTAAACATGCTAAAATGATTTTTGAATTCATGTTATAAGATATTTAGAATCTTGAAATATTCATATTGAATTCTGATTATTCATCATGTTTTGATGTATAAGAATTCTAATAACTCGGAAGGGAAATTAGGGTTCATATGAATTCATAAATTGAGATTAAATTGCAATTGCAAAAGCGGCGTAGTTTAATCTAGTTTAGAAATTGTCCATGAATATTAATGCAATATTTTATGTTGATTTCTCACTAAGGAATTAGGAGATTTTAATATAAAGTATTAGTCAATTATAGATCGGGAGATTTATAATTGTAATTTTGATTCCACTAATGATTAATTTAACGGAAGTTATTGAATTGTTTTGTGGTTTAAAAGGTTTTCAAACTTTGTTTTTAAATCTTGATGATTTCTTATGAATGTTCATGAATCTAATTATCATTATAACATGAGTTCAAATTGATTGGCAATAGTTTAAAGTGGATTCTGCTCCTTCCCACACTTTTCACCATATCCCTCTCTTTAAAAAGCTCATTGCATTCATATAGATAATTAGTTAGATAAGTTAGTTTAACTTAATCATCTTAAAAAGATCAATAGCCTAGATATTAGTATTAGTTGAAAATTGTCTAGTAGTTAGTAAATCCTCGTGGGATCGACACTTTATTCATGCTATATTACAATAGAAGACCTAGTACGCTTGCTAGAAATATGCTTTAAAAGTCAATATTAATTACAGCACATCAAACTCCTAGAATCAACATACTTCAAATTCCTATAAAATTCCACAATCATTTCTCCAACCACATCTCCAGTCAAATTACACAGCTTTCTACAACCAACATTTTTTATCCATTCATCCTAAGAAAATCCATTCCTTTTAAAATATCCAAAATCTATAAAAGCACAATCATGGATTTTTACCTTTGTTATAGAACAGCTTGTGGTTAAATCTTTCATTTTTCTTTTCTTTTGAGATTGTGAACGCTCAGCTGTAGACGATGGAACTTCTTTCCTTTTCTTTGAAGAAGGTTTGGAAGATTTCTTCCTCTTTATATTCTTTAAAAGCTCTTAAATAGGTTCTGGATCAGAACTTCGAGACTGATTTTCCTTGAATTCTTTCCTGTTCGCTGTTCCTTTAGGTTGTTGAGAGCCCTGCCTAGATTCTTGTTTGTATTTAGTTCATTCTTTACGAACCCTAGATGATCAAACGGATTGAGAGAGGGTTTTTTCAGAATCGGAAGAGTGTGTATCTTGAATAGAGATGGGATCTTTAGAGGTCACGATTTTGAATTTTTTGTTAGAGATTCATTGAGATTTGCAAGGAGCCATGATGAACAGACTTGAAAGATGTTTGCAAGAAAAGATTTCTTAGGGTTTCACAAAGTGAAGTCGTGATTTTGTGAATAGCCAAGACGAGGGAACGAAGGAAAGACGAAGAGTCAGAACCTTGAGCACCAAAAAAAAATTCACGAGTTCTCGTACAGATTTTTGCAGAATAAATTAATGTCCTTTATATATATATATTATATATATTTATCTTAAAAAATTAACAAAAAGGATTACAAATCCCAAATTCATTTCGAATAAATTCAAAATTAATTTTTTCTAAAGATTTTTTAAAAATATCTGCTAATTGCATATCTGACGATACAAATTCAACAACAATATTTCTATTAATTACATGATCTTGAATAAAGTGATGTCGAATTTCAATGTGCTTAGATCTAGAATGATGCACTGGATTTTTTGTCAGATTAATTGCACTTGTATTATCACATTTAATAGGTATATTTTTGAAAAATAATCCATAATCTTGTAATTGCTGTTTAATCCAAAGCATTTGAGCACAACAATTTCCAATAGAAACATATTCTGCTTCAGCTGTAGACAAGGCAACAGAATTTTGTTTCTTAGAAGACCAAGAAACTAATTTGTCACCTAAAAATTGACAAGTACCAGATGTGCTTTTTCTATCAATTTTACAACCAGCATAATCTGCATCTGAGTATCCTATCAAATCAAAATTTTGATTTTTAGGTACCAAATGCCCAATTTTGAAGTATTTATCAAGTACTTGAAAATTCTTTTAACAGCTGTCAAATGTGTTTCTGTTGGTACACTTTGAAATCTCGCACACAAACATACACTGAATAATATATCAGGTCTAGATGCAGTCAAGTATAATAAAGAACCAATAAGACTTCTGTATAATTTTTCATTTACCTTCTTTCCATTTAAATCAGAATCTAACCTTGTTGAAGTACTCATAGGTGTTGCAGCTCCTTTACTCCCTTCATATCCAAACTTCTTAAGAATTTGTTTAGTGTATTTTTCTTGATGTATGAAGATTCCTTCTTTAGTTTGTTTAATTTGTAGTCCCAAGAAAGAATGTCAACTCTCCCATCATTGACATTTCAAATTCTGCCTGCATATCTTTGCAAAATCTTGACAGTATATTTCATTAGTAGAACCAAATATATATCATCTACATATATTTGCACAACCAAAATATCTTGTTCATAAGTTTTTAAAAACAAAGTTGTGTCAACTGTTCCTCTTTGAAAACCTTTTGAAATTAAAAACAGACTTAATCTTTCATACCAAGCCCTTGGAGCTTGTTTTAAACCATATAAAGCTTTATTTAATTTAAAAACATAATTAGGTTTAATAGGATCTTCAAAACCAGGGGTTGTTCAACATATACTTCTTCTTTTATAAATCCATTTAAGAATGCTTTTACATCCATTTGAAAAACTTTAAAATTTTTAAAACATGCATATGCAAGCATTAAACGAATTGCTTCTAATCTAGCTACAGGTGCATATGTTTCATCAAAGTCAATTCCTTCTTCTTGTGAATATCCTTTAGCTACTAATCTTGCTTTATTCCTACTTATTTTTCCGTTTTCATCTAGTTTTTTTAAACACCCACTTAGTTCCAATTACAGATTTTCCTTTAGGTTTAGGTACAAGATTCCATACATTATTTCTTTGAAATTGATTTAATTCCTCTTGCATGGCATCAATCCAACTATTATTATTTAAAGCTTCATCAATATTATTAGGTTCAATTTCAGATAACATAGCAAAATGATTTTCAAAATCTTGTAACTTACCTCGTGTTTGAACACAGTTTGTATATTACCAATTATTTGTTCAGAAGGATGAGCAGACTTGTATTTCCAACTTTAGAAGTTTCTGGTTCAGATCTTACAATTTCTGAAATACCTTCTGTTCTTGCTTCTGACTTATTTTCTGGAAGGTTAGATACTCCAGATATAGGTTCTGTACTAGCTTGTTTTAGGATTGAGATCCTTTTCTTCATTTGACTCATCACCCTTTGTATCTTCAACAAATTTAACATTAATTGATTCCTCAACAATTTTTGAGGATTTGTTATATACACGATAAGCACGACCATTTAAAGAATATCCTAAAAATATTGCTTCTTCAGATCTTTCATCAAACTTACCAAGATTGTGAACATTCTTTTTTATAAAACATTTAGATCCAAAAATATGAAAATAAGAGACCTTAGGTTTCTTACCTCGAAACAATTCATAAACGGTCTTTGTTTTCATGGGCCGAATATATACTCGATTAATAAAATAGCAATCTGTAGACATTGCTTCTGCCCAAAAATACTCAGCAACACCACTTTCATTTAACATAGATCTAGTCATTTCTTGTATAGTTCTATTTTTGCGTTCTATAACTCCATTTTGTTGAGGTGTATATGGAGATGAGAAGTTATGAGATATCCCATGTTCTTCACAAAAATTCATAAAATTTGAATTTTGAAACTCTGTTCCATGATCAGTTCATAGACTAGTTATGGAAACTCCTTTTTCATTTTGTATTTGTTTTGCAAATTTTTGAAAAGAATCAAAGTATCCTTTTTATGTCTTAAGAACATAACCCAAGTATATCTCGAATAGTCATCCAACAACAAATCCATATTTACATCCACCCATGCTAAGAGTTCTAGTAGGTCCAAAAATCAAGATGCAACAACTCAAGAGGTCTTTAGTTGTTATTGCATTTTTACTTTTATGAGAAACAGATACCATTTTATTTTTTAAACATGTATCACATTTCACATCCTGTTTAATATTTATTTTAGGTAAACCTCTTATTATATTCTTTTTAGATAATTTTTCTAATTGATTAAAATTAACATGTCCTAGACGTTTATGCCAAACAAAGATCTGATCATTCATAGATAACAAGCAACATGCATCTTCCACTTTATCAGGTTTTATCAAATATATATTTTTCTTTCTAAAGCCTTCAAATAATTTTATACCATTTTCAGTAAAGGCAAAGCATTTATCTTTTTCAAAAACCATTTTATATCCTTTATCACATAACTGACTGATACTCAATAAGTTATGTTTCAAGCCTTTTACTAAGTAAACATTTTCTATAGTATGAGGAGACATACCAATATTTCCAGTTGCAATAATTTTACCTCTACTATCATCTCCAAATTTTACATATCCTTTTTCTTCCCATGTTATGCTATTGAATAATGCAGCATTTCCTGTCATATATCGGGAACATCCACAATCAAGATACCATATTCCTTTGATTTTAGCTTCATGTTCCTACAAACATAAAAAGGATTAAACCTTTTTAGGAACCCAAACAAGTTTAGGTCCTTTATAAGACAAGCTCGTTTCATTTCTTTGTTTTACTTGTTGAGTATTGAGCTTGTTTCTTTTATAATAACAGTACTTTTCTATGTGACCAATTTTATTACAAAAGAAACATGTATATGTATCATTATTCCAATACCTGTTGTTTACCTGTCTCCAACTATTCTGTCTCGGATAACTTCTGAATAACTTCTGGAGTACTTCTGGTATGATTTCCATAAGAATGTTTTCTTTCTAAATAACTTCTGGAATTCATTCTGGATTTTTGAACATACTTTTCTTTTCCACGTATTACTTTATAATCAATCTTTTTAACACTTGATTCCGCATTTACGATTGGTTTGGCTCTCACAAATATAGTTTTCTTAGATGTATTTGAATTCAAACCACAATTATAACCTAAACCATGCTTTTCACACGACAATCTTTGTGATGAAATCAACATTTTTAGCTTTTCATCACTTATTAAACGTGTACTTTATTGAATTCGATAATTCATCAATTTTTACTTTCGAAACGCTTGTTTCATCTCTTAGCAAGTTATTGTCTTTTCTTAGCCTTTCATTATCCTTAAAAAACTTTTCATTGTCATGCTTCAAGATATCATTTTCATCAACGAGCAAGGAATTGGTTTACTTTAAGGCGTCTTTTTCATTCTTTAATGATTTTATCTCATTATTATATTTAGCAATTTTTAAATCAACTTTCTTAAGAGCTTTTAAAAGTTTTTCCATTTCAGCAATCATATCATCTTCAATTGATTCATCATCAGTTTCAAAATTTACCTCAGAAGTAGCCATGAGACAAAGGTTTGCTTCTTCTTCATTATTACTTATAGCTTCTGGTTCAGCTTCTGACTCATCCAAATCACTCCAAGTTGCCATCATTGCTCGACTTTTCTTCTTGAATTTTTCAATCTTTTGATTAAAACAGGGCACTCATATTTAATATGTCCCGGTTTTTACATTCATAACACACAATTTGTCACGCCCCGAGGGTACTCTAAACATGGTATGTAAACCTCGGTATTCTCAATAGTTAAGAAACCCCAGGAGTTGGAAGTGAAACCCTAATCCGGTTCAGTTTGAGTCCAGTGAAGAAGCCTAGGAACCCTAAACCGGCTTTCCTTCGGTTTCATAATAAAAGATATTTTATAAAGTAAATGAAGTTGAATTATTGTTCTAAAACATTTTAAACTTGAAAGTTTTGAATTCGGAATTTTTCAATTCCGGGTCTTCCGAACTCGATTACGAAAAGCATGCCCCGGACCACGGATTCAGAAAAATGTTCCGGAATATTCATTAGAACCTTAATTTTATATATGGATTCCAAAAATATCAATTTTATAATTTTCCGAGCTACAAAAATTACAGTTATAGCTTTTCCCGTGTTTTCGGTACAACCGGTAAAGTAGATGTCTTGTCTACTATTCACAAGTACAACCTACACTACACACTACCCATACCTTATTCTTACATCCTTACAACTACTTATTCAATTTTCTTTTCCAAGAAATTTTGTCTCTTAAATAATTATCACATTTATTTCATTTTAATTTACTAAATTACAAATATAAAAATTTCAAAACACACACACACAACGTGGCCGACGCCGCCCCCCTTCCCCCTTGTTTTCCCTCTCCATTGATTTATTTAACTCAATTTTATTAACTAAAACCCTAATTCACTTCATATATAAACATATTTTTCTCTCTCTCTCTCATTTCTTCTTGTTTCAATTTTTACAAAAGAGTAAAAACTCTCTCTTTTTTTTCCTTGTGCCGTGAGCCCCCCCGACGCCCCCCCCCCCCCCCCCCCCCCTTTCCTCTCACATTTCCAACTTGTTTCTTCTCTTTCCTCCTCAAGACTCCATTGGTATGTGTATTTAAGCTTTGTTCTTCCTAATCTTATTGGCAAAGCTATATCTTGTGTGTTTTCTCATTTAATCCCAATGAGCTCTTGCTAGGGACATGAAAACACATGAACAAGAATATCAAGCCATCACAAACATGGATCTAGTGTTTAAATGTGTTTATGTTAAGATATCTTCTTGTTCATGCATGTAAAGTAGATATCTTGTGTATATATTGTTACTCATGCCATGAGATCTATGATGCATGCATTATATTTAGTAGATCTAAGGTTTAGACATTCACATCTTCATGTACATGCATGATCATAGGTTTATTTGGATTTCCATGCATTGATGATCATAAAAATGTAGTCTTGTATATGTATAGAGATGTTAGATAGTAGAACTTCATATATAGGAAGCAAGAACATTGAAAAATAAAAGACTTTGTAGGAAATGGTTTGTTGGAAATTCGGATGGATTTGGAACCCTATTTTAAAAACACCACCAAAATCATTTTTAAACTCATGTTTCACAAGAAAAATGAAGGGTATGTGTAATAGGTATATTGAAGGAATGATTTTCATAAGCATGGATGAGTTAGGCATGATAAGAATGTAAAAATAAGGAGTAAAGTTAGAAGGAAAAATATTGATATGTTGATTAATAGTTAAATTCGTAATTTAGGTTCATGCCTACAAGAACACTTAGTATCTAAGTCTAAATTGGATGTTTTATAAGCTAAATGAAGTCCTTAGATAATATATATTATTGGAGCTTCAATTTTTAATTCATTAGAAAGTGTTTCCATAAGAAAAATGCAAGAAATTGAAATTTCAAAAATTCGGATTTTTACAAGAAGCTTGTTTAAAAACATGTTTACCAAATGAAAAATGGGAATTTTTATGCATGAATGAAGGCCATGATTAGTATAGCCTTTGAGAACTCGTTTTTATTTAAATAACAAGTGAATTACAAGATTAAAAATCAAAGAAACCCTAAGGAGTGTAAAGTGGAAGAATGGCTTCTTAGAAATAACCTTTATGGAATTTTCTCACACTTAGGAGTTCATAAGAGTTTATTGTCACAAAATCATCATGGCCATGCATATGTTGAGTTCATTACATGGCATTCATGCTAGGAATTCATTTCCATACCAATCATCTATGAATCATTAACTAGGAACATTTTCATCAAAAGCGAAACAATTTTTTTGGAAAGGAGAAAAGTGACCGAACAGAACTGATCCCACTGTTCTGTGACCTTACTATTTTCAAAACTTGAATTTAATATTAGAAATAGATAGATCTTTCGAAGTAGATAGGGATCGATATAAAATTTGCGAAATTCTGAGTTAAAATGACCAAGTTATGGCCGTTTTAAGTCGGAACTTCCGCAAGTAGCGAGAATTCCGAATTCATCTAGTCTAGATGCATAGTTTGGATTAGCTACATGATAAGAATCTCATTAGGATTATTCTTACTTGGTAGGTGATCTCTAGTAGGACGACACCTTACCGCCCGATTACTACTACTAGAAAGACCGGCGTCCAATGGCCGAGTGAGTTTTACTTCCACTCTCAATTAATGATTGTGATTGTAATGTAGTGACACTAGTGGTGTAGGCACAGATGAAAATAAATATGCATGATGGGGTATATGGGAATTATATATGTATTTATCTGCTGTTGATGCGTGGAATGGAACTTAAGAAATATCGAAACCGGGTGTTAAACTATTGACTGATTAGCTAGTATCTCGTATTGAATGTTTGTGAACACTTGTTGGACACCTAAAAGAATTGAACTAATGTATATTCGACTACAATGATAATTGGATTCATTCATATCACGATTGGGATGGAGCATTGGCATTGGTTGGTTTTTCGTGATCCATAAAACCAATATGTTGGTTAATCGTGATCCATAAAACGAATTTTTTGGTTAATCCTGATCCATAAAACGAAATATTCTTAGTTGACCGTGAGCTTAAACGGCGTCGTATCACAGGATTCATTAATCTGCTAACCCGGGATGGAGGGCGCAAGTCCATCCACATATGATTTCCGATTGGTCATATGTTTGTTAATCTCATTTGCTTGATGCATACACTTGCTTGAATAATCACTTGTTTGAATGAATTATACTTAATTGTGTTATGGAAGTTATTACTCACTAAGCTAGTTAGCTTACGCCCCCATATTTTTTACTTATTGCAGCACGAGTTTATCTGGCTTAGGCCGAGGCAAGCCACAGCACAGGTACCGGAGATAGGAGTTTCCCGTAGAAGTTTACTTCATTCTTTTCGTATAGACTTCCATTGGAAACTAATGGACTCTGGATGACTGTAATGGACTTGATATTATTTTGCGGGGGAATGCCCCTTAGATTTTGTAAAGTATAAATTATGCGTTTTGGTTTATTATCTATGGCTAATGAATGCCACGTTAAACTGTTTAACTCCATTTGTTGAAGTATTCTATTGTCGTAAAGGAACGCTTTACATCTTTATAAGACTCCCGAAGGGCTTAGATAAGGGATTCGAGAGTCTTATTTAGTATGTGACGGGCTGTTACGTTTAGGATACCCTATAGGGCGTGACATGGTAGTCCGCCATACACAATACTAAAGCCTAGGAATGACTACCTTAGTCACGCAAAGGCTTCCATATCATGTACGAGACGTACATCACAACTAAGGGAACGCATCGGAGTAGCGCAATTTATATTGATAATAAATAAGTAACAAGGCAAAAAGAATACTTATCATAAAACATAAACATATTGCATTGCAATTCTTAGTGGCATGTCCATCTATTATCTTCAAATAAATATACATCACTAATCATATAAGTCATTATATATAAAGAACCTTACAAAATTACTTATCTTATGATTCTATTTTCTTCATAGAAGCTTAACCATCCTTCCATGACTTCCTTAATGTCATGATCCTCAATTTAAGCCACGGGTATACATGTTTCATCAAAATCTATAGGGGTATAAGTTACAACTAGCTTAGTGAGATATTCCTTTTCATTCGCACCATATATTCAAACAAGTTTATTTAGATTTTCACTCATATGCTATGCAAGCAATGCAACAATCACATGATTACGCAAATATATATAATTATCTGGAAACCATATATAGAACGGATTTACCCCTCTGTATCAAAGGTTAGGGAATCGGGGTTGAAGGTCCTCGACCTTCTACTGCTAATCCTCAGGTCCTCACCCACAGCGTTCGGTTGGCTCAGCTCCGAACCTAGAGTCGCTTTCCCCAAGCGATTTGGATTCTCCAGAAGGAACATGGCCCGTGGCACCGCACGATCACGGCCAATCTAACTCTATGCGTAGGAGTAGCAGCCTTCCGAAAAGATGTGACTCGATGGATGCTATGCGTGAGCGTTTTAGTTTTCTTAAGCCAAACCTTATTAAGGTTTATTAGGGGCGATCAATCAATTTAGCAAACAATAAATAAACATACAAGTAAGAAAACAAAATTATTTAAGCAAACAGTTCGAAGTTCCGATATTCTTAATTCTTATTTCACATATAAACATAGAATCACATATACATAATCCCGAATTTCCCAAATATATCCATTTTTATCTTTTCTTACTATACTAATGCCACTACTTTACAAGCATAAGCAAGGTAACGAATTTAGGAGGAATAACTCACTCGTCCATTTTGCGATCTTCTTAGTCGTAGTAATCCTCGGGTAAGGTAATCTCGTATCTTTCGTCACCTAGAAAAAATAAATACCCGAGATAAGTCTTTCATGAAATTTCTATTCTTGGAGATTCTAATCTTTTCTTAAAATAGCGGTAAAATCGTATAAGAGGAAATTCCAACTTAAAATGATCATAACTTGCTCATTTTAACTCGGAATTTCGCATATAATATACTGTTTTCTACCTATTCGAAAAGATTATCCATTTCTAAGGTTATCTTTGTCATAAAAGGTCATTTGGGTTCCAAAAACGTCAAGTACAGATTTAAAACGAATTTTCTAAACTTTTGCAAAAATCCATTTTCTAACTCAACTCCTTTTTAAAGAAAATATTTTTGTAACAATATAAGTATATAAATATATATTCGATAAACACTTTTGAATATATAGGTAAGCTCACTTTGTATGCAAAAATCCTAATGGTAGTGTCTCAACAATTTATTTCATAAAACAATTCATTTAAATTTTAACTTCGAAAAATTCTTTTCAAGTATTTAAAGAAACTTTATATTTTCCTAGGTTGTTGTAAATGAGTATATTCTTATTTTATTTTCTTCATTCTTTTTCCATGGACAATTAAATCTTCTTTTAACCTTAGTTTTTCATAAATTTCACTCCTAGTGATAAAAGATCAATTTTATCGAAAGTATCATAAGTTGATGAAAAGCCCTTTTTCATAATTTTGTATTTAGGATAATTTTAGAAAATGAGTCTTGTCTTCTTATGTTCATTCTAAAATATAAGCTTTTGCTTTCGAAAACAGTTCTTTCATTTCTTTTGAAAAGGATTATTTTTATTGATAAAATCATTTGTTTCTAATCTTATTTATATTCTTTGAAATTAGTTTCTCTTTTAGGAATTTGAAAATCATTGTTTTTCCTAAATGGGTTTTAACTTTATGGATTAAATTCATCTTATCTTTGAAAACTAGTTTGTTTCCTTAGTTTTGTTATGAAGTTAAAAGAGTTTAAATCTTAAGCTTTTGTAAACTATTTTACTAAAACTTAGGTCACCGCATTATTCAAAGAAAATATTTTTCCTTATGTTTCCTTAGTAAACTATCTTTGTTATTTAAGAAAACTTTGAGAAAACTTGTGTTACTTTAGTCTTATGTTATTGATAATAACTTCTTTATTTTGTGACAAATCACATAATAGAAAATCTAGTTTTGAGTTCCTTTAATAAAATGAAATTCTACTTTTAGGTTAGTTGAGACATTAACATTATGTAGATGCAAGTATCATGAGCATATAAAATAATAAGAACATAAGAAAATACTAGTAACAAATAATAAGCAAGAAAATAAAATATCAAGTATTGGGAACCTTAGCCTTATCAAGGTATCCCTGTCAAGTATTGGAGCCTTAGCTTCATCAAGGCATCCCGAGACTAAGAATGAACTAGTCCTGTAAGAAAATAAATAAAAGATTGTTTTGACTTGATATGGACAAGTCTAAGACTAGAAAGACTAGTCTTAATAATAACATGAAATAAATAAATTGCAAAACTTGAAAGTAAATAAATAACAAATGAGCTTTTATGCTCTAAATATATAATATACATATATATATATTTATAAGCAAGTTATAGCAAAGGATCAAAATATAAACAAGTAATAAATGACAAAGTATATATATGCATGAAAGTAGTTCCATGAACAAGAACCAAACATGATCTTAATGTGGTTTTCTTTAGTTTTTCAACCTAAGAAACAACATCAAAGCCATATAAGGTTACTTGACATAGGAAGAATAAAACATGAGTTCTTCATTACCTAAATGGGTAAGAAGAAAGAATTGTTTTCTTGAAGGCTTTTGTTTTAGAAATGGGTTTTTGGAAATAAGAGAGTTTTAGTAGGAGAGGTTTTCTTCTTACAAAAAGAGAGTTCTTGTAAGAGTATGGAGAGAGTGTTTAGAGAGAATTTTTGCATAAATTCTCTACTTTGAGAATGATGTGAAGAAATGAGAAGAGGAGAGATGGTATTTATAGAATTTTGTGGAGGGAATTAAGAGGTAATTAAATAAAACAAAAATAAATTCAAATAGAGAAAGAGGGAGGTTTTGGTAGTGTAGGGGTCCTTTTGTACAATTTTCAATTAATTTGTGTAAGAAGAAGTGATATTTTGTAAGAAAGGTATGAGTAGATTTTTATGGGGAAAGAAAATATGAATAGTGTGAATTGTGTCATTTGTAAGAGTGATTAGAAATAAAGTAGAGAGAGTGAATAGTATAGAATAGTGTACTAATGTACTTTAAATAGTGTAGAAGATAAATTAATTACCGGTAGTAAGTAAAATACAAATAAAACCGTTATATAAGATATCTTTAGTTACCGAAAAATTCTAAAACTGATATTTTTGGAATCCTTATATTTTTACGAGTCTATTGGTATAAACGGAATATATTTAATATTCCGAGCTCCGGGACACGCTTTTCGAGCACTGATCCCGTTTGAGTCCGAAGGACACTTGAAATTCACGAATCTGATATTTTTATGTTACTCTT
Source organism: Combretum micranthum (assembly GCA_024138025.1). Classification (NCBI taxonomy): domain Eukaryota; kingdom Viridiplantae; phylum Streptophyta; class Magnoliopsida; order Myrtales; family Combretaceae; genus Combretum; species Combretum micranthum. The sequence goes on from JAMXBD010002617.1 coordinate 136,853, forward strand.
TATTATTACGAACTATTTTAAGCTATTGCCTTAATTTCGTTTTCTAGGGTTTTAAAATGCGGGATTGCCGGATCTTAAACATTAGGATTCGTTATAGGCTTCGTTGACCTTAGGGTTCCTGGTTTGATTTCCGGTTTCGTCAAGATGTTCGTAAGATCGTATAATTTTCAAGTTTTGATTGTTTTATATTTTTAGCTCGACGTCTATGTTTTATCTTATTTTATTTGTGATTATTTAATAGTTTTTAGTTCTTGGGATCGATTAACCGAGTCCAGGGTTATGAGTTGACTCAGTTTGTCTTTTGGTGTAAATTGAAATTTCTGATTCTGAAATTTATCGAGGGTTTTAAGATTTTGTTGTTGATCGTTACTTTGATATCTTGTCTTGATTTGTGTGTTAGGAAACGGTTAGGTGATTTGATTGATGTATGAATGTTGTTTCGACCGATAGTTGGATTTTTCCATTTTGTTCTTAAGGGTTCCTTATTTCTCAAATTAAGAAATCTCGTTTTTTATCTTTATTTAGAATTAGGTTTTAACTTGGTTTGCGTTTTAGGGTTTCGTTTCTGGTGTTTATCTTGATTTAGAATTTGGTTTTAACTTGAGTCGATTTTTGGGATTTAAATTTTAAACTTTTAGAATTATTTTCTATGAATTATGAAAATTTTTGGGGGTTTACAACCTACCCACCTTAAAGAAAGTTTTTTCCTCAAAACTTGTTATGCATACGTAGTCTTGTAGAAATTGATGAGAATCTGTATGTCGTATCTCATCAATATTCTTGATATTTGGAATTTCGTCTCATTTTTATTTGTTGGAACGGTATTATGATTTTATTAATTCGTTTCCTTAATCTCTATATATCTGATACCTTCTTTAGTTTCACTTCCATAAAAAGGGGTTTGGAAGTTTATCGTTGTTTTTGAATTTCTTCTTTCATATTCTCTATTTCTCTTTTATCTTAGATGGTGATATTGTTAATTTTGCGCGTTTAATATTTTATGCATATAGCATATATAAAATCAATAAGAGTTGGTTTTAGCAACTTTCAACCTTCACTTTTCTTGACCTTTTGGAAGAATCTCAAACTCGACCAACACGATAGATGACCGACGACTTTGACTTGACTTAATTTTAAACTGACGACAACTCAATATGACACGACATTGGTATATTCACTTAATGAAGGAAGGTTATAAATTCGCTTCCCCATTCTTATGTGAGTTGATTATACACATGCACATGTAAAATACGCAATGTTCATACTTATTCCATTCTTAAGATATCATTGTTTTATTACGTGATCATCCCAACAATGTTGAGATCAAGATGAAAAATTTGAAATTTGTTTGTTGAGATTTTATCATTACTGGTTGCTCTTAGGGGTAATAGTTATGCTTTGATGTACTTTGTTTTCGGTGTTTCAAGGTAAATGGCAATTGATTTGCTTTCTTCTTTTGATACGTACTAAATTTTCGACAATCATATTTTCATTCCTTCTGTATTAAGGGAAAAAAGGTGATGATTACATAATCTATGGTCATTACTTGGCAAACTGTTTCTTTGGTCCAAGCGATACAACAAGAAATCTATTATCTAAGGGTAACCTGATATCGATTCGCATTTGGTGACTATAGTCTTCTTCTAAAATAGCAAATTCTATCTCTTGGTTGGCTTCCTCGCAAATCCATTGTCCTTGTAGGTTGTACACACATATTCCTTGTAGGGGTATTTTCGAGTATCTCCCTTCCTTATTGTTATCCATATTTTTCTTCTTAGGGCACTTCTTGGCAATATGTCCAGGTTCCTTACAAATCAGGCAAGTGGCAGAAGTTTTCTTTGGACATCTCAGGACTTTGTGATTTGGATTCCCACAGTAGTAACACTTGTGTTGTAACTTAGGACATTGTCTTGGTTGATGTCTCTTTTTGCATTTCCAACATTGGGTATCCGGTTCCTTTTTATCCTTCTTTGTACTTGGGCCGACCGATGTTTCGAGCTCATTGAATTTGAGGCTTAGGCTAGGTTCACTTATAGATTCTTCTTTAACTATCATAACATTCTCTTCCGTCCTTCTCCTTTTCTTAGCACCATCCACAATTCGTGCTCTTTCCACTAGTTCTCGAAAATCTTTGATGTCAAACTCTATCAACTTGATACGAAGGTCTTCATCCAATCCTCCTAAGAAGACTTGCCTCTTGAGCTCTTCACTATTCTTATATGATTCAGGGGCATATTGTAATAGCTTACTGAACTCTGTTTCATATTATTCAGGACTACTCTCCTTGAGAAATACTTAGAAATCTGCACTATATTGGATTCTCAAGCTTCCAGGGAAAAAGTTCTCCAAGAATTCATGCCTAAATGTCTCCCATGTGATTGGTGGTAGTAGCTCTCTACTTTTGGATTCCCACCATATTCTTGCATTGAACCTCAGCATAAAAGTACCATATGTAAGCTGAAGGTGTTGTGGTACTTCAAAAGCATTGAAAGATCGTTCTATTTGTGCTAACCAATCCTCAACTTCATCGGGTTTTCCAAAAGCTCCATTGAAATATCGATTGCACTTGATGAACTCAGGCAACATACTCTGATAAGGTTTTGGTAAAGGTGGCTCAGCTAGTGTTGTTTCAATCGATGGCGTTGGAACTTCGGGTGCCGCTTCTCGTGCAGGTACTAGTGTAGGCATAGCATGAGCCTGTTGTGCAAAATTCTTTATGAGGTTGGCAAGTTGTTCAATGTTAGCTTGATCCATTCGCGGTTGGTTAGGTTGTTGAGGTTCCTTTGGGTTCTCAGGTTCCATAGGGGGTATTTCTAGGTTGCGTTGTGTACGAGTACGTCTCCTATTTGTTCTACAGGTTTTATTAAGCTAGGGTAAGATTCTTTGAACTTTATTTTAAGTCTTAGAAGTTTTTAGAAAAACATTTGAGAAATAGCAAATGAGTACGAAAATGAGTAAATGTATATAGGAGAAATATTGAAAATTGACTGAAATCATAAAAAGAAAATCCATATCATTAAAATAAATACATGGAAACAGAAGGAAGACTTAAATACTTTCTTTACAAAAGTTCAAAGAAAGGATGCAAAACATAATTAAAATTTTCAAATCATTACATAGACAACATATACATCATCGTTTAATCCTTTTACAAAAGCGTTCCTCCTATCGGTATATTAAGTCTTTTACAGGAGGTTTAGCATCCGTTCCTGTTTCGGATTGCTCTTCATAGGGTAGGAACATTCCCTTGATTACTTGAGCCTTCATCATCCAGAGCTTTTTCCCTTCCTTTGTAGTGAGATTTTGTAGTAGGATCTCTAGACAAAGGCCCACATTCTCTCTTGGATGGATCATCCCCTTCGAGGACTGAGATGGGATCGTCCCATAAACCTTACGTCTTTAGATCTTCACGTACATAGAGGTACCACACCTTGCACATATAGCACGTTTCTTTGAATTTGTGGAAATTCCTGGTTCTACAGATAAGACGGCTGCATACGTAGCATTTCCTTATTGTTGTTAGGTAAATGCTGGCACTGTGTTTTCCCCTTGCATGACTAGAATAGATAGTATCATTCTTCTTAGGACAATTAAGGATTTTGTGGTCTTTGTTTCCACAGAAGTAACACTTGTGCTGTAGTTGTGGGCAACTTTTTTGGAAATGTCTTCCTTTACACTTCCAGCATATGACCTTAGGGGTTATGAAGTCCTTAAGAGATTGGAGTTGTTTATGCTTCTTAGCCTGGGGTTCTGGATTGGCCATGAAGGAAGGCACTTGTGATACGGGGTTTGTTTCGAGTTGGGGTCTTATAACTGGAGCGGGTGCAGAGGTTATGGGTGCTTGTTGTATGCATGCTCTTATCGTCTCCTCTAGACGTCTTATGATGGCCAAGAGTTCTTGAGTTAGATCTTGTGGTGGGGGTGCTCCTTGTTCGTGTTGTGCTTCGAGAAGGATGCTTGATCGTAGCATAATTTCCTCGAGTAGCTTCCTAGAACCAAACGAAGCGGTTGTATTAGATATTTCTTTTATTTCGAGTTTTATGCACATGTTATTTGTTTTTAAGGAAAAGAGAAGCGTGAAAGATTTTTGTCCGTCTGATTTAAAGGTTAATGTAGGTACTTAATGTTATTTACCTAAGGGTCTTACCTATAAAGAGGCATTAAACTTATCTTGCCCTTAATTGGTCTAGAATAGGGTTACTATACATTAAGGCTTATTGACCTTGCTAAGGTAAGCTTACTATATACATTCTATACCTAAACTCTAGGTCTCCTTCATGTTTTCTCCATATTGTTCTGCTATGTTCTATCTCTAAGTTATTTCTATCGTTCTCAATCTTGGGTCAACCTCCTAGGGTAAATCGTCTTCATGTGATGCTTCCATTTCATATCTTACTAAATATCCTCCGATTCTTGTATAAGTATTTCCTGCCTTCTTCTAATATTCTCCAAGGTAGAATTCTACTCTTAGACATAAGGATTCTTAATCATAAGATCAAATCCTATCAATCTATCCTTCTACTCTTCTTTTTCCAAATTCCCAAAACCTTGTTGCTCTGATACCAACTTAAACTGTGACGTCCCGAGGGATACCCTAAACGTGGCAGTCCGCCGCACACTAAGAGATTAGTTAGTTCTTTGACTATTTTGTTATCATCAAAACCTTAGATAGTTGAGAATTAACAATTAAACCCTTTGAAGAGCTCGTGTATGCATCATGTGTAAACCCCGGTTTTCCTAGTAGTCAAGTAAACTCTAGGAACCAAAAAGCAAAACCTTAAATTAGTCTAGTTCAACCTTAGTGAGAGAAACTTAGAAACCCTAGATCCAGCTTTCCTTCGGTTTCATAACAAAAAAAGTTTTATGAAATTAATCAATGTGAATTATTGTTTTAAAGTATATTTCAAACCTTAGAAAGTTTTAATTTCGGAAAATTATCCATTTTAGGCCTTCCCGAACCCCATTATAGAAAAACGAGCCCCGAGACTAGAAACTCAGAAAAATATTTTGGAATATTCATTAGAACCGAAATTTTATAAGGATTTCAAAAATATAAGTTTTATAATTTTACGGGCTACAAAATTATAGTTATAGCCTTTTTCCTGTATTTTCTTTACTATCGGTAAAGTAGATGTCTTGTCTACTATTTACTACTATTCACAAGTACAACCTACACTACACACTACCTATACCCTATTCTTTCATCCTTACAACTACTCATTATATTTTCTTTTCCAAGAAAATTTTGTTTCTTACCAAATTATTACATTTATTACATTTTATTACATAAATTACAAATTTAAAAAAATCATCTCACTCCCTCTCTCTACCCTATAGTGGCCATCGCACCCTTCCCCACCCCCCCCCCCCCCTCCCCCCCCCCCCCCAACCTCATTTCCCCCTCTATTTGTTTTATTTTTCTCTTTTAATACAAACAAACCCTAATATACTCAATATATAAACTCATTTCCATTCTCTCTCTTCATGTTTTACTCTTTCAATTTTTTACAAAGTGGAAAAACTCTATCTTCTCTCCCTCTCCTTGCCGTGACAATCCCCCTCCCTAACACACACACAAGTTCATTTCTTCTCCATTTCTTCATCAAATCCTTCCTTAGGTGATATTTTCAAGCTTATTACTACATAATCTTGTAATGGCAAGACTATTCTTATGTGTTTTCACTTTAAATCCCCATGAGCAAATGTTAGGGATAAGAAAACACTAATACATGAATATCAAGCCATCACAAGAGTAGATCTTGTGTTTAATGAGTTTTTGTTGAAGTATTATTATGTTCATACATATAAAAGTAGAGATCTTGCATGAAAAATATATGTTCATGTCTTTAAACTCATTTTCATGCACTATAAGTAGTAGATCTAGCATTTAGACACTCATATTTTTCTTGACATTCATGTTCATATGGATATTTTGTGTTTTCATGCATTAATGTTCATAAAGGCTTAGTCTTGTATATATAAATGTGATAGTTGGTAGATCTTTATGAAGATAAGATAAGGAACATGAAAAGAAGAGGTTTTTGTTAGAAATGTTCAAAAGAAAATTCATATAATTTTCAAGACCTATTTTAAAAACTCTCATAACCAATTTGAAACTCATATTTTATATGAAAAATGAAGGGTATAAGCAATAGGTATCATTAAGTAATGATTTTTGTAAGTTGAAATGAGTTTGGATATGAGTAACGTGTAAAACAAGTAGTGGAAATAAGATAAAAAATTTTGAGTTAGTGTTCAACTTGTAAAATTCGTAAATTTGGATGATGCCTATGTAAACACCTAGTATTCAAGCTCAAAATGAATGTTTTATGTGTTAAATGAAGTCCTTAGGTAATGGATATAGTAAAGCTTTAAATTTTGATGCATTATACAAGTTTTCTCAAAGGAAACATGCAAGAAATGGATTTTTCCAAAATTCGGATTTTTGTGAAAAGCCTATTTAAAAACATACTTGCAAAGTGAAAAATGTGAGTATTTATGTGGAGATGAAGGTCTTGGATAATATAGATGATGAAGACTCATTTTTATTTAGATAACAAGTAAATTCTAAGAATAAAATCCCGAAACACTAATAAGATGCCAAATTTGGAAAAATTGGATTTTTAAGTAGTTATTGTTAGAGTCTTGTAAGATTTAGGAGTTCTCAAAATTTTCATTGTCAAAAATCATCAAGATCATGCATATATTGGACTCATTATATGTCATTCATGTTAGGAACTCATTCATATTTTATATACACATGAATCATCAACTAGATACATTTTGATCAAGTGCAAAACAATTTTTCGGAAATGGAAAAGGTTACAGATCAGATCTGATCCCTCTGTTCCATGACCTAAATGTTTTCAAAACTTGAAAATAATATTAGAAATAGATAGATCTTTCGAAGTAGATAGAAATCGATATAAAATTTACGAAATTCCGAGTTAAAATGACCAAGTTATGGCCTTTTTAAGTTGGAACTTCTGCAAATAGCGAGAATCACGATTTTGTTTAGTTTTGATACATAGTTTGAATTAGTTAAGTGATGAAGTTCTCATTAGGGTATTCTTATTTGGTAGGTGATCCCGAGACCGACGAGTCCTTACCACCCGATTATTACTACTAAGAGACCGGCGTACCATGGTTGAGTGAGTATCACTTCCAATTTCAATTATTGCTTGTGAGTGTAATGATAGCTGCACTAGTTGCTAAGCAAAGACAAAAATGAATAGGCATGATGAGGTTATTTGGGAATTATATTTGTCTGCTGTTGTTATGTGAAGTTGAATTTAAAGAATATCAAAGTCAGGTGATAACTCATTGTTTGTATAGAAGAGTTAGAAATGATTATCTATGGTATTGCTTGATCACTTAAAGGAATTGGTTTAACTGATTATTAGACATCAAAGATAAACTTGAACTCATTCATATCACGATGGGGATGGAGCATTAGCATTTGTTGGTTTTTCGTGATCCATAAAACGAATATGTTGGTTAATCGTGATCCATAAAACGAATATGTTGGTTAATCGTGGTCCATAAAACGAATATATGAGTTGGTTGACCATGAGCCTAAATGGCGTCGTACCGTAGGATTCGTTAATCTGCTAACCCGGGATGGAGGGTGCAAGTCCATCCACATATGATTTCTGACTGGTCATATGTTTGTTGAATTCACGTGTTTGATGCATTTCACTTGATTGATAAATCACTTGCTTGATGTTATGTTTTAATTGCGATATGAAAGTTTTCACTCACTAAGCTAGTGTAGCTTATGCCCCTATAGTTTTTACTTGTTGCAGCACGAGTTTATTTGGCTTAGGCCAAGGCAAGCTACAGCTCAGGTATAGGAGCTAGGCGTTTCCTTTAGAAGTTGTATTCAGTTTTGTTTAGACTTCCACAAGAAATCGAAAAGACTCTGGATGAGAAATCGAAAAGACTCTGGATGACTGTAATGGACCTTTAATATTCTTTTGCGGGGGAATGTCCCTTAGACATTGTAACTTTTATGTATGTGTTTTGATTTATTATCTAAGGCTACGGAATGCCGCATTAAACTTCTTAAATCCATTGAATAGAATATTCTATTGTCGTAAAGGGACGCCTTACATCTATACAAGACTCCCGAAGGACTCAGATAGTAAGTCGAGAGTCTTATATGGCATGTGGCGGACTGTTACGTTTAGGATACCCCTCTGGGCCGTGACATCATGAGTAAGATTACGAGCCAAGTTTTGAGGACAAAACTTTCTTTAAGGTAGGTAGGTTGTAAACCCCCAAATTTTTTGAGAATGGTTTTAGAACATCGAATCAAAACCTTAAAGACTGACCCAAGTTGAAACCGGACCTTAAAACAATTTCGATCACAAGATTTCATAAGAGAATCTTTAAAAACAAAAACAGAAAATTCAATAATCGTTTGATTCAAAATCCGAGCATGAGATAATTCATCTATTTAATCCCTAATGTAAACCCCTCAATTTCTAGAGAAAAGTTGGATTAAACCCTAACCTTGGTAAAACCGGAGTTTCAAAATCAACAAAGATGAAGACAATCTAACAATTTCAACTCCGGCAAACCCGTGCTCTCAAACTCTAGAAAAAAAAATTGAGTTAATGGCTTATAAGAGTTCGTAATAATATAGGGTAATATAAAAATTTCAGATTCACAATTTTCTAGTGTCTTTCGGATCCAAACGGGATCAGTTTTCAAAACCCGTGCCGCGGTGTACCGTATGGTGAAAATATTCCGACAATAACATTAGAATCGTAAAAATACAAGTATTTCATAAATATCCGTTTCACAATTTTTTGGTAACTAAAAATATCAGATATAGCTCGTTTACACGTATTTTTATTACTACCGGTATTTTTATTTGTCTAGTTTACTATTCATAGTATTATTTCTGCTATTCATTACTAATTCACTATCTTTACTTTTTCTTACACCTATTTCTTATACTTTTACATTTCTAACACAACTTTATTCACATCAAACCTTACATAGTATTACTTTTCTTTACAAAAATTACAAAACAAACAAAATATCCTCTCTCTCTCTCCCCCTTAATGCGCCGGCCATCTCTCTCTCTTTCTTTATATTACTTCTTTTTCAATTTATTTTATTACGTCAAAATTTCACTCTAAAATTCCATAAACACCCCCTTCCTCCTTCATTCTTTCACACATCCATTTTACATAATAAAACTCTACCAAAATTCTCTCTCAAAACCTCTCTATAACAATCCCCTCTCAAAATACTCTCTACCAATTATTATTCTTTAAGAAAAATAACAAAAACATTACCCATTCATCTCTTTTCAAATCCTCCATTAAAACTTAGGTAAAATCCTACCTATATCTCTTTATCATGTTCATACAACTAAGCATGAGCTTAGTGTATGTTTCTTAGACTCATATGAGTTAAAGAAGCAACAATATATTCATGTTTTGTTTTTATTTATGTTCATATTTTACATTATGTTATTATGTTGTTGTTATTATTGATATTATTATTTTTGCTCTAATCTAACTTCTATATAGTATTATGTATATTATGTATATATATTTCTTTAAAGCATATAAGCTCACTTGTTATTTATTTATTTATTTCATATCTTGCAATTTATTAAGACTAGTCTTTCTAGTCTTAAACTTGTCCATACCAAGTCAAAAGATTTTCTTCTTCTTTCTTTTCTTTTCTTTTGGGACTAGACTATTCTTAGTCCCTAGTTACCTTGATGAAGCTAAGGCTCCCAATACATGATCGGGATACCTTGATGAAGCTAAGGTTCCCAATGCTTGACCATTTTATTATTACGTTTATTTGCTTATGAGTATTTCTTTCTATCTTATTATGTATTATTCTTACCTTTTCATTGCTACATAACCATATTCATGCATGATTAGAATGTTGTTGTCATAGATAAAAATAAAAATGGGTTCTTTCATAAACAAGGAAAAGTGAACTAAATTTCTCAACAAAGAGGAGTAAACTAGATTTCTTAACAAAGGAATTTTCAACTAAAGATCTAAGTTTTGTTTTTAAAGCCTTTTCAAAAGATAAGCTAATAATAAATTTTAGAAGTAATAGTAACGAAAATTTCTTCAAAATAAAAGGAACTCATTTCGTTTGTAAGTTAAAATTAAATACACCATAAAGGAAGAATTTTTAGCAATGAAAGATTTTAACTCAACTATATCTTTTATAAGACTTAAATATGCTCACTATAGACTTCGAAAATCACATCCTAAGAACGTTTCTTCAAAACTTAAAATTTATATTGTTTTTCTCTTTTCAAAAATTAAAATGAAAATTTTCTAAGTTCTAATGTTAATAATCCTTTATTAAGAAAGCTTTTCTTGTAAACTTGTCTAAATGAATTATTCTACCACTTGATAAATATAAGAATAAAACAAGTTTTTCAAATCAAGGTAAAATCAACTCACTATTTTAGAAACCAATTTAGAAAAAAAAATTTGCCAAGAAAGTAAAGTTTTAAAGATAAACTTATTTTCTAAAGAAGAAAAGGAATATGAAAATGAGAAGAAAACATACATTTAACATAACTCCAAATATTTGACCACACCAAAAACTTAAAGAATATTTTGAAAAGCTTATTTTTCAATCACTAGAAATAAAGTTGGTAAATAACTTAAAGAACCAAATTTTGAGGAATTAATTTACTTTTGAAAAGAGAGAAAATGAAATTATAATAGAAAAACATTTACTCATAACAACCCAAGTATATCTTAATTTTCCTTTTACAAGTCCGAAAGGAGAAATTTTCAAAGTTTCATCTTTTAAAACTCTTAAAGATAAATTATTTGTGAATTATCAATATTGAGACAACACTACAAAAATCGTGCATACAATATGAGTATATATATGTTAAAAGGATTTTTCAAACTATACAAATATCCATATATTTTGCTTAAATTTTTTTTATTAAAAAGAAGTTTGGAAAAATCATATTTTGTGAACTATAAATTCGTAACTATTCTATATCGTAGTATTTTCTAACCCAAATGGCTTTTTATGATGAAAATAACCTTAGAAATGGATAGATCTTTTTGAGTAGATAGAAAACGGTATATTATATGCACAATTCCAAGTTAAAATGACCAAGTTATGGTCATTTTAAGTAGGAATTACTCTATACGAATTTTAACAATCTTATGACATAGTTTTTGATAAGTACAATAGAATTAATAAGAAATACTCATTATGAGTATTCTTCTTGATTAGGTGATCCTGAGGAGGAGTGTTCATACCTTAAGGATTATTTCGATTAGTGGAATTACGAATCGACTCATCCATAAGAAAGAAATGTCCTCATGGCTGAGTGAGTTTATTTCCTACCCTTTTCATACTTGTTTGTGCTTATAGCTAGAGACACTAGAAGTAGGAAAAGATGAAAATGAATTATGTATGATAATATTGGTTGAAAGAATGCTAAGCATATCAAGACATGAATTGTTGTTAATTAAATTATGTTTTACTATTATTATGTTTGAGTGTGTGCAAATTCTATTATCATCTTTAAATTACTTTAATCATATATTATGATTTATATTAATTGATTCATGCATATCACGTAGTTAGTTTTATTTTATGATCTACTATACTCGATGGGATAAGATTATAGTAGCCGGGTTTGCAGGAGCCATAAATTTGCAAGATGGGCGAATAGGAGCCTGAAAGAACTATTTCGAGATGGGCGAGTAGGAGCCTGAAATAAACTACATAAGTTGAATTTTGAAAATGGGTTGTAAAGAGCCTAAAACACCTAACCCTGAATGGAGGGGTAAATCCATTCAAAACATATGATTTCTAGTAGATTATATGTATTGCTTGTTCATTTGCTTGATGCATTCATATGCTTGTTTAATAACTGTTTGAAATTATTGATACGAGTACGTTGATTCAGGAATATTCTCACTAAGCTAGTTATGCTTATACTCCGATAGACTTTTGTTATAACAGGACTAATTTCGCTTATGCCTAAGGACTTCATATACTCGAGTGGGATTATGTTCGGGGAGCTTCTAAAAATCTTTTGAAGATCTTAGACTAAATATCCTTTAATATCTTTTGATGATAGTATTAAAGTCTAAGCTGATATTATGGTTGTTTGGAGATTTATAGAGGAAAGCCCCTAAGATAATGTAAGGATTATATTCTTATAATGTTGAAATGAGATGGTTATCTAGAACTCTTGTATGATGTATTTACTATCTCAAACTATACATCCCACCGGTGTCTCCTATTGTTGTGATAGACACCTTATATATGGTGTTGAAACTTTCACATGATTTCGGGAAGTCATTCTTAAGTTTTAATACCATATGTGGCGGACTACCATGTTTAGGGTACTCTTTGGGGCGTGACATCTGCCAAGTAATTGCCCCATCCATGTGTTGCTTGGTGCTCATCTGCCAATCATTATCTCTCTCAATCAGCAAGTAGGAGGCATATTCCACTTTCTTGTTCTCGAGTATGTCCAGAGCAGCAAATGTTTTCTCTACTTCTTCCATCCTGTCACACCCCAAAGGGTATCCAAAACGCGACAGTCCACCGCACTCGATCTTTAAACTTAAGTATGACAACCTTAATCATCCCATAAGTTTACATATCGGGTGTAAGGTGTACTTGCATAATTTTTGGGATCACACTTTGAATCGAATAGTCTAAAGAAGGCATACGTTAGCATTAAGAATAAAATTCATAACGAGATAAATAAGTTAAGTCTTTACAAAAGTCAAGGAGGCATACCTCCGCCAAAATAATAATGGAAGTCTATCGAGTTTAAAACCATATTACAATCATTAGAGTTTATGTTAAAGAGATTTTTCTAGAAGTCCACGCCTCTAGCTAGGTCCCGACTTCTTTAAAAGCTCCTTCATCCAAAAGTTAACCCTGTGAAATGTGTTCTCTCGGAACAACCAAAAATAGGAACACCACAACAAAACTATCGGGGTATAAGCTACAGGCTTAGTGAGATTTATTTCCAAATATTTAATACTTAACAACAATATGTATAACAAACAAGTTATTAGCAACCATATGAAATGCACAAGAACATGAGCATACAATACATAAAACCGTCCGAAAATCTTATGTTGAATAGATTTACGCCTTCTATTCGGGGTTAGGTGTTTTAGGCCCATACGACCATCATTTAAATACTTCTCACTTCGTATTATGGTTGATACAGGTGCCCATCTACCACTTTTTAAATTTTTTACTATGGTTGATACAGGTGCCCACCCACGCACATTTTCAATTCCAGCTCATACGTCAACAATCGAGTTTACAGGCCCCTCGTTGCCCAAATTATTATGCCTTCTTCCCACAAAGGTATAATAACTTATGCAATGTGACTCACTACGTGATATGCATGTACAGTTTATTCATATAATCGTGGCATATTAATTAAGTAGATTAAGTGCGATCATAGAGAATTTCAGACAATCCAAGTCTATATTAGCTCATACAAGGATTTTTCAACAAGTCTCGTCTCGATATACTTATCATTCATTCAACCAAAAATTAGATCACAAATCATCATGATTTTATCTTTCCTTAATTCTAATGCCACTACAATTACAAGCACAAACATGAGCACAACCATTTAAGAAATGAACTCACTTGGCCATTGAGAGAAATCCACTAGTCGTAGTAGTCCTCGGGGAGTGGAAATCCGTCCTCCAATTCACCTAAGTACAAGGAATACCCGAAATGAGTATTTCTTATAAGGTTCTAATAACTTAACAATTCTAACTAGTAAATTCGTCAATTCCCGCATGAAATAAGGTCCTAACTTTAAATGACCATATCTAACTCATTTTAACTTGGAATCGAGCATATAATATACCGATTCCTATCTATTTCGAAAGATCTATCTATTCCTAATATTATTTTCAAGTTTCAAAAGCTTTAGGTCATGGAATAAGCTGATCAGTTCTGATCGGTCAAAGATTCCAATTCCGAAAAATAGTTTTGTGGATGTTCGTGATGTTTCTAGCATATAGTTCAACTACCCATGCAATGTCGATGATTTCCTATCATGAATGATACGATATGAACTTGATGCATGCATGCTTTTGACATTATTTACCAAAAGAAAAATTAAGAAACTTCTTATTTGTGAAGCTCCATGGCTATACACTTTCATGAAAACTAGTTTCCTAACTTTGACCATCTCATTTGTTTTGGAGTTATTTCCTTAAGAAAATCAATTTATCCTTGTCTAAATTGAGTCTTCATTATACCTGTTACCTAAGCCTTCATTTTTACTTAAAAACTTGCATTTTACACTGTGCAAATATGTTTTCAAATAGGATTCATCCAAAAATTCGAATTTCTTGAAATTAAATTTTTGAATGATTCTTTTGGGAAAAACTTGTTTAATGCATTGAAACTTAAGCCTTTAAGATACCTATTACTTAAGGACTCCATTTAATACATAAAACTCCTATTTACATTCAAAATTACGAATTTCATATGTTGAGTACTAACTCAAAATTTTTCCATCTAGATTCCACTTCTTAGTTTATATATTAAGCTCATCAAAACTCATTTCAACTTGTAAAAATCACTACTTAATGATACCTATTACCTATACCCTTTATTTTTCACATAAAACATGAGTTTTAAAATTGATAAAAGGGTTTTTAAAATAGGGTCTTGAAATCATACGAATTTGTTTTTGAACATTTCAAACAAAAACTTTTCCTTTTCAAGTTCCTTGCTTTATTTACACATCTATATACCCAAAACAAAGCCTTCATGAGTATTAATGCATGAAAACATGAATCATCCAAAAGATCATAAATGTCAAGCATGGTATAAGCATCTAAAAGCTAGATCTACTACTTATGATGTATGAAATGAAGTTTAAAAGCATGAACATGAAATTTTTATGCTAGATCTCTACTTTACTCCACTTCTACATGCATGAACATGAAGATATCCCAACAAAAACTTGATCAAACACAAGATCTACTCTTGTGATGGCTTGATATTCATGTAGTAGCATTTTCTTATCCCTAGCAAGTGCTCACGGGGACTTAGAGTGAAAACACTCATGAATAATCTTGCCATTATAAGATTAAAGGGTAGGAAGTTAAGATCCATCACCTAGAAAGCTTGGATGAAGAGGAAAATGAGGAAGAAATTGAACTTGTGAGAGTGTGTGTGTGTGTTGAGGAGTCACGACCATGAGGAGAGGAAGAGGGAGGGTTTTGTGAGCTTTTGAGAGAATTGAAATAAAATGAAAGAGAGAGAAAGTAAAGACTATTTATATTAGATGAAATTAGGGTTTGTTTTAAGTAATAAAAGGAGATAAAATAAAACAAATTTGGGGAAAATGGAGGGAGTTGCACCGGTCCAAGAGGGAGGAAGAGAGAGAGAGAGACTTGAAATTGTTTCAAATTGTAATATATGTAATTAAAAGTATTAAATGTAATAATTTGTTAAGAGACAAAAATTCTTGGAAAAGAAAATATAATTGAGTGTTTGTAATGTTGTAAGACTAGGGTATGGGTGTGTGTGTAATAGGTTGTACTTGTGAATAGTAATAAATAGTAGATAAGACATCCACTTTACCGGTAGCAAGGAAAATACGAGAAAAAGACTATAACTGTAATTTTTATAACCCGAAAAATTATAAAATATATATTTTTGAAATCCTCATAAAATTTCGGTTCTAAAGAGTTTTCCAGAATATTTTTCTGAGTTTCTAGTTTCGGGGCTTGCTTTTTCATAATGGAGCTCGGGAAAGCCCGGAATAGAAAATTTTTGAATTCAAAACTTTGTATAATTTGAAATATACTATAAAACAATAATCCACATTAAGTTATTCTATAGAGGTTTTTTTATATATAAATCGAAGAAAAGTCGGACCTAGGTTTCCTAGGTTGCTAGTACTAATCCTATTTAGGGTTTTGGTTTCCGATTTATGGAGTTTGCTCAGTTACTAAGAAAACCGGGGTTTACACATCCAAGGTCGAGCATCCAATGGTTTTCCTAGCACAAGCTCAAACTTGTATACCAGGTCTACATATTTGTTAAGGCTCAGCACATCAGCTTGTCTAGCCCTATTTCCTCCATTTCCATTATTCTTCTGATTTTCTTATCTCTAGGCTTCAGCATTAGCCTATATAAAGTCCACATCATGCCTCATGGTTTGGTGCTGCTGTGCTACCACTCCTAGCAAGGTATTTACTGCCTACATCAGTTGGGCTACATCTATAGGTGCTTGTTGTCCTATAGGTGGAGGTACTTGTTGTCCTATAGGTAAAGGTGCATGTTGTCCTATAGGTAGAGGTGGCGGTAAATCTTCAGGTACTTGATTTAAAGGTGGTTGGTTCAAAGGCGATTCTTCCTCCTGACTAGTTCTAGAGGAACCAGCATTAGGGGCTCTTCTTCTTGGAGGCATATTAAGAGATTAAACATAGCATAAAAGAATAAGATATAATATACCACAAAGATCAACACAAGCTAATAAGATCATAACATAAATATTAAGCAAACCTAACCCATTTACTACCCTACTCATCAATGCTCACCGTCCTAAAGAGTTCATAACTTAGATCTATTATGATCAAAACCTATTGCTCTGATACCAATTAAGCTATAACGCCCTAAAATAAGGACATTACAACCCACCACATATCCTTCTTTTTTAAGAACACACCAAGGCTAAAAATCTAAACCACAAGTATACATAATATAAAACTCCATAAACTCTCATAAAAGATACCTGTTTAAGTTATCTCATAAAAGAAATCCTTTGAAGAAAACACCTTGTTGGCATAAACCAAAGCCAACGTACTTAATAATCCAAAAACTCAAATAAAACATATAACAATATCAAAGTTTATAAAAAGTAAATTTTTAAAACTTCACATTATCTTCCAAGTATATCTTTAAGATCTATAACATCTTAAATGTCAGCATGATAGTCTACTTCACTAACATTCTCTCCCTTATCCACATAAATGTCATATCTTGAGATATCATACATAACTGGATCCTCACCTGGTCCTGAAAATAATAAAAGAATGAGCGAAAATGCCCAGTACACCAAACCACAAACAAAATGCAAATGCCACATAAAATACATATATATATATATATATATTCATGCAACTAATCCTAATGCAATGAACACAATTTATTATCTTTAATTAATCAGCAAACAACACAGTTTAGTACTCTAGTTCTAAACCTGGAGTTTCTCATGACCCCTGAAAAACAATCAATATAGAAAATAGGTAATTATAAATATATTGGTGTTGGAGAATCATTCACACATCGAGGCCTCTGCCAAAATCTAATATAACGAAATCATTTCTATGCACGAGTCCACTCGGGACAACCTCACATATAGATCATCAGGGTGCCTCGTTAGTATCACACTCTGTGTGATCTTTACTAACCAAATCCAAACACAAGCAACAAAACAATTTTATATGTTATATAGAATTAGATTAATTTGATATTCTAATCCTACACACATAACAAACAAATCTAAACCTACAAGCACATACAACAAACAAGGTAAGGTCGTACCTGTATCAAATTCTAGGAACAGTACTCTAAATAACCCAAATTTGTTTTTATAACATAATTCCTAATTCAACAGAACTTGATAACATGAATAGATAAAATTCAAAATACATCTCATTAGATAAACCTAAATCCATTCATATCTAAAACCCAAATTTCAACATAATAGCAAATCTATATCTTTTTCCTTAATCACAACACCAAAATCCTTTAATTCAACAAATCTCCTTAACCACTTTCCAAACCCTAAAATTTCATTCAACACCATATATACCAGAAATCAACTACCATATTTATAAAACCATAAAGATTAAAACTTTAAAATACTTACCTAAATTTAATTCTAAATCCTTTTAACACCAAAACCAGATCTACAGATGATCAAGGTTTTCTCCAATCTCCCTTCAAACAACAAAAATTTTAAGGAACTATAAAATTATATATCTTAAAAGAAAAATGTTTATTCAATTACCTGATCTAATCCTCAATCTTCCTTAAACACACACTCTTCAGATCTCTAAGAAAATTAGAACCATTTCTTCAATTCTTCTTCAAGACAAAAAAAAAAAAATCCTAAGATAATTCATAGATTGAAAGACTCTAAAGGAAAGATATGATTTTGATTACCTGAATCCGATCTTCAAAGATCTCCTTTGACCAATAGAACCAAATCTACAAACCCGATATGTATGTTTTCCAATTCTACTGTAAATTCAACAAACAAATCCTAAGAAATCTAATAATCCATAAGATCTTAAAATAAAAATAGTGATTCAGTTACCTAATCTGGACTTCTAAATCCTTTGGCGACTATAAACTCTCAGAGGATAAGAATCTAGGTTTAGGGTTTTGTTAGAGAAAAGAACAAAGAAAGAATATATAGGGATTTGTGACTTTTCATCTTCCGTCATGTGACCAAAATTGCATTAAAATTAGACTTTGTTGACAAATTTAACCTTATAATTTATATCAATTGACACTTTTATCCTTCTTTATGTAATATTTACTTGTATATTACATCACCCATGCATATCATGAAGTAGGTTGCATTGCATTTGCTGCTATATCCTTGGTGGGACAAAAGTATAGTAGTGGTGGTAAGTAGGGGCTAGTGGTAAGTAGAGGCTGATAAATCTACAAGTGGCGTATAGTAGCTGATAAAATCTACTAGTTTTAGTAGCATGTAGTAGTCGGTAAAATGTACAAGTTTTAGTGTTAAATAGTAGCCAGAAAGATCAACAAACTTATTTCAAACTGTGGTTGCTCGTGCCTGAAATGCGTAACCCAAATGGAGGGCATAAATCCATTCAAACATATGATTTTCAATTAGTCATATGTATTGCTTGCTTAGGTGTTTAATGCATTTTATATGTTTGTTTAATAACTTGTTTGATTTACTTGTCTAGTTAAGTAAATACAGGAATGATCTCATTAAGCTAGTTATCTTATACCCTAATAGATTTTTGTTGCCAGAGGACCATTTGCTATGATACCCGAGGTTACCATATTTTCGAATAAGATACATGCCTTTTGGGAAGCATTTGGGGGAAATCTACTCAAAGTCTTTAAATTAGATTTCCTCTAAAATCTTTCATATTATAGATATTTAATACACGTAAAACTAAAGAAGGCTTAGAACTTTAGAGAATTTTTATTAGAGGAATGTCCATGTGATGATGTAATAACTATATATCCTAAGTTGATGTATGTTTAAGTATTTTCTTATATGCCATATATTACTAACTTGAACTACACATCCCATTGGCATCTCTTACTATTGTGAAAGTACACCTTACATCTGATATCGAAGCTTTTGCATAACTAAAATAGTCATTCCTAAGCTTTAGTATTGAGTGTGACGAGCTATTACATTTAGGGTACCTTTTGAGGCATGATAATTTAAGTTGGTATCAAAGCATGCATGGATAGGAAACCATAATAGGAATAGATTTAGGAAAGTTAAATAAGTAACGGCAGTACAAGACTTAGCCATAAGAAAAATAGTAAAGACTAGAATCTTAATGATCCAATAACCTCTTTGTCTTTTAATAGCTTCACCTCAGAGAAGTTAGGGCAAGGGCACAAGAATTCGAAATGGTGCTTGGACAGACTTGTGTAGATTACAGATTGAAGCTTAGACTCCTATGTGAGGACTTTGCTAACTAAGGTGACCTAAATCCATTCGAGAGTTTAATTTATAGAAAAAGAGGACTCTGAAATATGATGTGGGAGCACATAATTGAGGGAATAAGATATGATGCAAGGAGGAGGGAAAAATGGACTGAATTGGAAGAAATCTACAGAGTAAGAAGAATTATGGGTTATTACTATAACCACCCGATGCTCTAGGAAGCTATGTTCATCCTAAGGAACAAAGGAAACCTAACTTTTCCAGACTTTAGAACTTGGAATTCCATCGAACCACTATTTGTGTATGCCCATGATGAATTAGCTTATCATACTATATGGAACCAAAGGGATGGAGAATTTTATTTCTTTTGTTATGGAGTTTATCGCAACGTCCTTGAACGCCCTCATGAGCTACAACCACTATAGCTGCCAATCATTGAATGGGGAGAAGAAATGGAAGAGGAGGAAGAAGAAGAAAAGGACCCCAAGGAAGAGCAAGTTCCCGAGGTCGAGCCTAATATGTTCTACGAAAATCGCCTTTGGAGCGAGCAAAAGGATTACCCTCATGGCAACATTCGCATTCTGGAATGGCAAACAAATTACATGCCTAGTGTTGATTCCTTGGAAGGAGCCGCTCGAATACGCCTCTGCCTAGAAATAATGCAAGAACGGAGCACCATAGTATCAATGTGATAATGATTGAATCCGATGAAGAAGCAACCCCATGCTGAATTTTCTACAAAGAAGGACCAAGTACGTCATGAGCTCGCCCCTCAAACAAAGGAAAGAGGATGTCGATTGGAAGATATTTGAAGCAATTCATGGTCAAACGACACAAGAGATCTACAAGTCATGACACCTTGGATTAAACCAGTTGCCGCACAAGTTATGACAAAATTCAAAGAGAATGAAGGAAGGAAGAAGGAACACTAATGTTAGCATCACCGCTAGCAAAGCATACCCGTACTAGTCCAATTACCCTTTTTCTAGAAAATCGACCAATGCTGTTAGAACGATTTATTTTATGTAATCGGAATGGTGTGTTGTTTTACGTGTTTTTCAAAATGATGTAACACTCATTTATGTGTTATCATTTTACATATCATGTCAACCTTTGAAGTTTTGTATTGTAAGGGCTACGCCTACTCATGTTTTTATTAATGAAGTTCCCTTTGTGGTTATTTGAATTTTATTCTTTATGATTTCATTTACAAAGATTTTTGTATTTACTTATGATGGATTGCAACAAAATATTTATTTAAATTTCCATAATTTTTGTAAAATGATGCTTCAAGAAATTAATAATTATGGGAAAAGTTTTGAACTCATGTAATTAAAACAATCTAAACAGTTGAGCTAGAAGAAGCCGCCACTGAGAGCAACATGCCTCAAATGACCCGCTAGTTGAAGGAAGAAACCAACTCAAAGCACCTCCACCAAATCCATAAGTCACACCACCTCTGAATCAATAAGGCAACCTCCATGCCATCCTTGGACAATTAGCACAATTGTTGAATACCCTCATCCAGTAGCAAAATTTGAAAGCACCTGCACCAACCCCGCCCCAAAATGTACATCAAGCTTCTGCAGAAGTGCCTATGCCACAAGATGCACAATCGCATATTGTGCATTTACTGCCACCACCACCGCCCAGACCATACTAAAGCTCTTTGCAAGAATTTATTAAAAGCAACCGGTACTACAATGGAGCATTTAGCAAGCCCACTAAGGCAAAAGATTGGCTTGCATAGATTGAGAGATCCTTTATAACCTTTGAAGTGCCTCACCACTTGAGACTTAGCTATGGCACATACATGCTTCACCTAAATGCTCGGGTATGGTAGGAGTCTAAAAGTTGAGAATTGTTACCCCCCATCACTTGGGATGTGTTCCATCAAGAATTTTTGGAGATCTATTTTTTGGGTAGTCTTCAAGTCTAATACAGTGCAATTTTATCGACATTGCACAATGAGGTAGGACTATTGAGCAATATCGGATCAAATTCAGTTGGTTACTGCAAGTTGCACCGGACTCGTATAAGTACAATGAAGAGTCAAAGAGGTAAGTGTTTCTAAGTGGGCTAGATGAGGATTTGGGTGTAAAATTGGAGGAGTTTAACATAAGAACCTTCCATGAGTGAAAGGGCTCAGGTAGTTGAGGGAGCTAAGAAAAGGAAGGAGAGAATGATGGAAAAGAAAGTTCACGTTTTTTGGAGGAGATTTCAAGAAGGATCAAGTTCTAGTTACCCGACAAAAAGAATCAAGCCTAGCAGCAATATCAAGGGAAATGTCAGTAGAAGGAAAGATGCACTTAAGAATATAACTTGTTGGAAATGTAAGGACTCGCATTACCCAAAGAGGTGCCCTCATTTGCAAAACAAGTACTGCTTTTGTGGAGATCCTAATCACAAGATCTCAGATTGCCAAAAGAAAGCCTCTAACACTTGCTTCATTTGAACGCAAACTAGGCATTTTGCCAATGAATATCCATAGAGGAAGAATGCCCTAGCTCGATCATATGGACCATCTGGAGGACTTACTCCCACAAAAAATGGTAGTGGAAACGACAATGGAAATCATGATGGATCCTCAATGTATGGGTTAAGAACCTATAATTTGGAGGGTCAGTGGATGTATGAGGAGATGGAAGACGAAGAAGTGGAGCTAGCTGCTGTTGAGGATGAGGACAGTTACAATTGTGATTTGATCACAGGTTAGCTTTAAAACCCTTGATTTATAGTTTCCTTTAATTCCATAAAGAATGAGATGTAAGAAAAGGATATAAATGATAAGTAGATGATTAAATAGAACCTTAGAATGGAAAGTAGGAAATTAAGTAACCACACGTATTGGACACAGGGTATGTATGAGTAGCTAACTAAACCGCTTATGCCCTCTTTGACACAAGAGCTACCCATTCTTTCATCACCTCTAGTTTAGCCAAAAAGACCTAACTACCTATAGCTATGACCACGTCCCAGTTTTAAAATAAAGACCTCCTCCTCCCCCTCCTAGAAGTGTAGTGACAACAAAGGAGATATTGAGATTTAAGGGCATGCCTCCTCCGGTGACCATATAGTGCTGCATGTGAATAATTATATAGTAATCCTAAGTATGAGTTAATTATCTCTCACCAAAGCTACAGTTGATTGTTGAAATAAGAAGGTGGAATTCATAGAGCCAAATGGAAAGAAGGTCACATTCGTTGCTAAATTTGCAATTTGAGCTATGTACATATGAATTAGTAGAGGAAATCGTGGAAAGAATCAAGAGTTGTGTGGGAAACATGAAGAATGAAAAAGAGGAACGCCTCATAGATAATATTCCTATTGTTAACGAGTTCCCTGACGTCTTTCTAGATAAGTTATCTAGTGGTTATGTTTCCAAACCGAGTTTTAAATTTTTATTTTCTTTTCTAAATCTTTTTCTAACCACGGTTCCAACGAAAGGTAAGCACAATTGTTAAATGTAGGATGATTGAAAGATCTAGGATTTACTCCAAGGGAAAGTTGGTGATTGCTTCTACTTACTCTTTTCTTATTATCTAGCCTAAACAAAATATGGAAAATTTTATACAACCAAGCATCTAAACTAAGCCTAATCTAATAAACATTAGTAAACAAACAAATTTCACAGTAAATGAGCAAGAGATAAGATATATCAATTCACAAGATAGCTTGGGTTATGCTTCACCTTAGGTCTATTCATTTAAATTAAGAATTTCTCAGAATAAGTTGTGTTGATTATTGACCCGTCGGATTTAGTAGGATAAACTAAAGACTCTCTCAAGGTTAGTAGTTCTAGATCTAGATGCTAGATCCGCATAAAGCTTAAGGATCCTTTGTTATAGAAATCAACCCAATAAATTTCAAAACAAGGGACGGAAGGTTTTCACCCTTCCTCTCTTAAGGTATTTAGGATCAACCTCATCAATAGCTTAGATCGATTCATCAAAACGACCTCTTAGCCTATTTTAACGAAATCAGACATGAATCCATATCGTGCACTATACAGATTCAAGATACATTAAGCTGAAGCTATTGAATTCAATAAAGCAACATGTATTCAAAATAAGCATAGTAGAGTCACATGAAATTGACCTAAGGATCCATAAACCCAAGTAAAATCAACTACTCCTCCATAAATATAGCAAGACAAATCAATGATTCAAAGAAATAGTTAAAAACCATAATGAGATTGTCACGCCCCGAGGGGTACCTTAAACGTGACAATCTACTGTTTACAATACTAAAGCCTAAGAATGACTATCTTAGTCTCGCAAAAGCTTTCATATCATGTACAAAGCGTACATCACAACCAAGGAAATGCATCGGAGTAGCGTAATTTACATTGGTAATGATTAAGTAACAAGGTAAGGAGAATACTTATCATAATATATAAATATGGTTGATTACAAATCTTAGAAGCATCCCCTCACTATTGTCTTCAAGTCTATATACATACATTTCCTAGAAATCTCCAATATATTAACACAGCATACATTACATATAAGGAATTTACAAAATAAATTCATCCTATGTTCTCATTGCCTCCATAAGAGTTTAAAATCCATCCATGACTTTCTTAATGTCATGATCTTCTAATAAAGCCACGGGTATATCTATTTCAAAAAAATCTATAGGAGTGTAAGGTTACAACTAGCTTAGTGAAATATTCCTATTCATTCGCAGCATAATTTCAAACAAGTTCATTTAATTTTTCATGCATCTGCTATGCATGCTATGCAACAATCATATGATTACACAAGTATATATAGTTATTCGAAAACCATTTATAGAACGGATTTACCCCTTCGTATCGAAGGTTAGGAGATTATTGATAAAGATCCTCGACCTTCTACTGCTAGTTCCTAGGCCCCTGCCCAAAGCGTTCAATTGGCATGGCTCTGAACCTAGAGTCGCATTCCCCGAGTAATGTGGATTCTCTAGGAAGGAACATGGCTTGTGTCCCAGCACGATAAAAGCCCATCTAACTCTACGCGTAAAAGTAGCAGCCTTCTGAAAGAAATGTGAATCGATGGATACTATACGTGAACATTTTATTTTTCTTAAGCCAAACCTTGTTAAGGTTTCTTAGGGGCGATTAAATAATTTAGCCATCAATAAGCAAGCATACTTGTAGGTAGACAAAATACTTAAATGAACAATTCGAAGTTGCGATATTCTTAATTCTCATTTCATCGCATAAGTATAGAATCACATATATACATATCCCTGAATTTTCTATACATAACCATTTTTATCTTTTCTTAGTATACTAATGCCACTATTCTATAAACATAAGCAAGTAACGAATTTAAGAGGAATAACTCACTCGTCCATTTCGCAATCTTCTCAGTCGTAGTAATCTTTAGGAGGAGAAATCTCGTATTCCTCGTCACCTAGACAAAAGAAATACCGGAGATGAGTATTTCGTAGAAGTTCTACTTAAACTTCCCAATTCTATCTCACTATGTTCGTAAAAATCACATAAAATGAAATTCCAATTTAAAATGGTCATAACTTGCTCATTTTAACACGGAATTTCATATATTATATGCCTTTTTCTATCTACTTGAAAGGTCTATCTATTTCTAAGGTTATTTTTATCATAAAAAGCCATTTAGGTTTCGAAATGGTGAGGTACATAATCATTACGAATTCAATTCCTCAAAACACAATTTTTCAAACTTTTTCCTTATCCAAAAATCCTTTGGCAAAAAAATATAGATATTTACATGATTGAAAAAAATCCTTTGAATATATATATAGACTCATATTGTATGCAAAATTCCAATGGTGTTACCTCAACGATTATTTTTTTCGTAAAACAATTTATCTTACGAGGTTAAAGACTTGAATCTTAACAATTTCTTTCCTAAGTGTTGTGAAAGAGCTTTATAATTTCTTGGGTTATTATAAATAAGTATATTCTTATTTTGTTTTCTAATTTCTTTTCTAAAATAAATAAATTTTTCCTTAGCTTTGGTCTTCTGCAAATTTTACTTTTAGTGATAAAAATGAAGTTTTCAAGAGTTTTATTAAGTTGTTGATAACTTATAATAATTTGAGTTGCGTATATTTTCCTTTTAAAAAGTAGCTTTGATAAACAAGTTTTTTTCTCCTTATATTTTTATTTTCCACCTTCTTTGAAAATAAACTTCATTCCTAAAACTTAGTCTTTTAACTCTTTAACCAATTTTACTTGGAAGGAAATCATATTTCAATATTTTCTTAAGTTTTTTATATTCTTTTGTAACTTATCATGTTTATATTCGTTTTATTTCTCTGCAAATAGTTTATCATTTAGAAACTGGGCAACCTCTATTTTTCTAAGCGAGTTCATAATTCAGAGAGTTGATTTTATCTTAACTTATAAAACTTAGTTTAGGAGTTAATAAAATCCTGCAAGTAAGCTTTTTGAGAAAATTTTTTGCTTACCAAAGAATTATTAATACTAAGTTTTAATAATCTTTATGTGACTTATCATAATAAAAGAAAATGTTTATTTTGTTGGTTAACTTCTTGGAGGAAATCATTTTCATTGTTATTTAAGAAAAGTCTTGGTGGGTTTGAAAAGAAGTTGTAGAAATAATTTTTCCTATGTGGGTGATAACAAAACCTTGATTTAGTAGTAAGGATATATATACATTAAGAGAGTTTGGTTTCATTTTCCTTCATTAAAGAAAATTTCTACTTTAAATTTTGTTGAGACAATATCATTATGATGATGCATGTATATAAGCATGTAGTATGAAAATTATGAAAATATAGGAAAGATATAAGAAGCAAATGATAAGCAAGATAATAATATCAAGCATTGAGAACATTAGCTTCATCAAGGTAACTCGTCAAGTATTGGGAGCCTTAGTTTCATCAAGGCAACCTGGGACTAAGAATAGACTAGTCCCGAAAGAAAAAGAAAAGAAAAAACAATGATAAGAGCGTTAAAAATAATAAAAGCAAGTTAGTAAGAGTTAGTGAGCATTTAGGCTCTAAGAAATATATATATACATATAGATAATAATACATATAGATGGCTAAGTTAGAAGCATAATAATAATAATAACAACATAATATTATCATAACAACAAGATAATAAAATCGAAATTTCTTAGCATATGTAAGAACAAAATATGAACATGTTGTTGCTTCTACAACTCTTGTGAGTTTTAAGAAACAACACCATAGTCATGTTACGTTACATGACATGGGTAAAATTGTAAACCCTCATTTTTTTAAGTAAACCTGAGTTCGATTTCAGGAAAGATTTGAAACCGGAAACCGAAATCCTAAAGAAATATCTTTGGACCAATCGGGACTAGGATCCTAAGTCCGTGATATCAAGAACGAAACCCGAAAGGAATAAAAACGAGTTAACTCCAAAGTAAGACTCTAAATCGAAAAGTCAACTAAAAACCCTAAGTCAACAAAATCTCATAATACCTTAGCAGTTTAGATCCGATAATCCCGGGTTCCCAAACCAAGGAGTTGATGTAAGCCCCCGAAAATTTCAGTAAATAATTCCAGAATAAACATCGAAAATAAACTCTAAAAATGACTCCAAATTAAAACCGATGTCACGCCCCATAGGGTATCCTAAACGTAACAGCCCGTCACATACTATAAAAGACTCTCGAATTTCTATTCGAGCCTTTCGGGAGTCTTGTATAGATGTAAAGCGTCCATTTACGACAATAGAATACTCAATCAATGGAGTTAAGAAGTTTAATGTCGCATTCATGAGCCATAGAAAATAAACCAAAACACATATATATACTTTACAAAATCTAAGGGGCATTCCCCCGCAAAATAATATCAAGTCCATTACAGTCATCTAGAGTCCTTTAGTTTCCAACAGAAGTCTAAACAAAAGCGAAGTAAACTTCTATGGGAAACTCCTATCTCCGGTACCTGAGTTGTGGCTTACCTCGGCCTAAGCCAAATAAACTCGTGCTGCAACAAATAAAAACTATGAGGGCGTAAGCTAACTAGCTTAGTGAGTAACAACTTCCATATCACAATTAATACAATTCATTCAAACAAGTGATTATTCACGCAAATGTATGCATCAGACAAGTGAGTTCAACAAACATATGACCAGCCGGAAATCATATGTGGATGGACTTACGCCCTCCATCCCGGGTTAGCAGATTAACGAATCCTACGGTACAACGCCGTTTAAGCTCATGGTTAACTGAACAATAATTCGTTTTATGGATCACGATTACCCAACATATTCGTTTTATGGATCACGAAAAACCAACCAATGCTAATGCTCCATCCCCATCGTGATATGAATGAGTCCAATTATAATTGAAGTCAAATATACATTAATTTGATTCTTTTAGGTGACCAGCAATTATCCACAGACAATCCATATAAAATGCTAGCTAATCAATCAATAGATTAACACCCAGTTTCGATATTTCTTAAGTTGCATTTCACACATCAACAGCAGAAAATATATAATTCCCATGTACCCCATCATACATATACGTTTTTATCTTTGCCTACACCACTAGTGCCACTAATAGTACAATCACAAACATTAATTGAAAGTGGAAGTAGTACTCACTCGGCCATTGGACGCCGGTCTTTTTAGTAGTAATAGTCGGGAGGTAGGGTGTCGTCTTGCTCGTGATCACCTACCACATAAGAATAATCCTAATGAGATTCTCATCATTTAGCTAATCCAAGCTATGCACCTAAACTAGATGAATTCGGAATTCTCGCTATTTGCGGAAGCCCCGACTTAAAACGGCCATAACTTGGTCATTTTAACTCGAAATTTCGCAAATTTTATATCGATCTCTATCTACTTCGAAAGATCTATCTATTTCTAGTATTATTTTCAAGTTTTGAAAATAGTAAAGCCACAGAACAGTAGGATCAGATCTGTTCTGTCACTTTCTCGATTCCGAAAAATTGTTTCTCTTTTGATAAAAATGTTCTTATTTGATGATTCATGTATAGATGGTATATGAATGAATTCCTAACATGAATGTCATGTAATGAACTCAATATACACATGGTCTTGATGGTTTTTGATCATCAACTCTTATGAACTCCTAATTGTTATAAAATTCCATAAAGGTTATTTCTAAAAAGCTACTCTTCCCAACTTTACATTCCCTAGGGTTTCTATGATTTTATTCTTAAAATTTACTTGTTATCTAAATAAAAATGAGTTCTCAAAGTCTATATTAATCATGACCTTCATTTATGCATAAAAATCCACATTTTTCATTAGGTAAACATGTTTTTGAACAAGCTACTTGTAAAAATCCGAATTTTGTAATTTCATTTTCTTGCATTTTCCTTATGAGAAAACTTGTTTAATGCATCAAAAATTGAAGCTCCAATGTATCTATTATCTAAAGACTTCATTTAACTCATAAAACATCCAATTTAGACTTAGATACTAGGTGTTCATGTAGGCATGGTCCAAAATTACGAATTTGACTATTAATCCATATATCAATATTTTTCATTCTAACTCTACTACTTGTTTTGCATTTTTATCATGCCTAAACTCATTTAGGCTTATGAAAATCATTCCTTAAGGGCATCTATTACCTATACCTTCTCATTTTTATGAAAAAAAATGAGTTTTAAAGTGGTTTTGGTGGTCTTTAAGGTAGGGTTCTAAATCCATCCGAATTTTCAACTAAGCTTTTCCAACAAAATATTTTCTTTTTCGAGTTCCTTGTCTTCTATACATGAAGATCTACCATCTAACATATCTATACATAGGCAAGGTTATATTTTTATGATCATTAATGCATGGAAATCAAAATAACTATATGAACATACATGTAGGTGAAGATGTGGATGTCTAAACATTAGATCTACTAAATATAATGCATGAATCATAAACTTCATGGCATGAACATCAATATATATGCAAGATCTCTACTTTACATGCATGAACAAGAGGATATCTTAACAAAAACTCATTTAAACACTAGATCCATGCCTTGTGATGGCTTGATATTCTTGTTCAAGTGTTTTCATGTCCCTAGCATATGCTCATTGGGATTGAATGAGAAAACACACAAGAAATAGCTTTGCCATTACAAGATTTAGGAAGAACAAAGCCTAAAATCAACATACCAATGGAGTTTTGGAGAAGAAAAGAAGAGGATTTGAGCTTGTGTGTGTGAGTGAGAGAGGGAGGGGGCTCACGGCATCAAGGGGGAGGAGGAGAGAGTTTTTTTACTTTAGTAAAAATTTGAAACAAGTGAAAATGAAGAGAGAGAGAGAGAGAGAGAGAGAGAAATATGTTTATATATGAATAATTTAGGGTTTGTTAGTGAATAAAAATAGTAAAAATAAATCAAATGAGGGGAAAAGAAGGGGAGGGGCGCCGGCCATAGGGGGGGGGAAGGGAGGGAATGTGTGTGTGAAATTTTTATTTTGTAATTTAAGTAATTAAAATGTAATAAATGTAATAATTATTTAAGAGACAAAAATCATTGGGAAAGAAAATTGAAATGAGTAGTTGTAAGGATGTAAGAATAGGGTATGGGTAGTGTGTAGTGTAGGTTGTACTTGTGAATAGTAGACAAGACATCTACTTTACCGGTTGTAACGAAAACACGGGAAAAAGTTATAACTGTAATTTTTATAACTCGAAAAATTATAAAATTGATATTTTTGGAATCCTTATAAAATTACGGTTCTAATGAATATTCCAGAACATTTTTCTGAGTTCGTGGTCCCGGGGCACGCTTTTCTGTAATTGAGCTCGGGAAGGCTCGGAATTGAAAAATTCTCGAATTTAAAACTCTCAAAGGTCTAAAATATACTTTAGAATGATAATTCATATTCATTTACTTTATAAAACTTCTTATTATGAAACCGAAGGAAAGCCGGATTTAGGGTTCCTAAGCTCATCTCACTAGACTTGAACTGAACCGGATTAGGGTTTCGCTTTTCAACTCCCGAGGTTTTCTTAACTACTAAGATTACCGGGGTTTACAACCAAACTTAAACTAGTCCTAAATCATGAACGAATCTAGAAATTTCTTAATCTTAAGAAAATGAGATTCCTTAAAAATAAAATAAGAACTCAACAGTCTTTCAATTCAAAACCACTACGTACGACAAATTCTATATTTAACTCTGACTTATAAAATCGGATAATATGAAACCCAAAAACAAATTATTAAAAAGTAAATAATGATAAACCTTTGGAAATAAAACCCAATTCCAAGAATACTGAAAAAGTTAAGAGATATTAAATTCTTACAAAAATAAAATTAAAAATAAAATCCTCAAATGCGTTGTATAAACGAAACCCTCAGTTTCCAAATTGGCAAATAACTAAACTGGAAAATCACCCGAGAACCCTAAGTGGAATATAGTAGTTCATGTAAACCCCTAATCTTTAAGGTAATATTAAGTTCAAACACTAAACCGGAAAGTCAATCAGAAAACCTAAGTCAACAAATTCCCAAGAAACCTTAATAGTTTAGATCTGGCAATCCCGTATTCCTAAACCAAGGAGTCGAAATATGAGTAAAGGGTGTAGTTTGGTTCGTAACAATACTAGGATGCTTTAGAAGATAAGATTAGTGAATTTTTTATTTATTTGGAACACGATCTAGTACAGACTTTGAAAAGCGTGCCTTGGGGCTTGAAATATTAAATATATGATATTAGTACCGTTAGACTCGTAATTTCATAAGGTTTTCAAATATATCAGTTATATATTTTTTTGGATTATAAAAGTTACAGTTATAACCTTTTTATCGTATTTTCATTACTACTGGTACTTTAAATGTCTAACCTACTTTTTGATTCTTCTACACTATTCACAAGTACAACTACCCATAACCTATTTCTTACATCCTTACACCTTACTCTTACAATTACATCATTTTCTTACAATTTACTTTTCCAATATAATTTTGTTACTTATTTAATTTCAAAACTTACACAACATAACTCCATTCTCTCTCTCATCCCCCCTCCAAAACCGGCGCAACTCCCTCCCTCTTTTCCTCTCTCCAATTTGTTTTATTTTCTTTCATTTTATTACATAAACCCTAATCCATTTCTCTAAATATACTCAATTTTTCAGGTTATAAAAGTTACAGTTATAACCTTTTTATCGTATTTTCATTACTACCGGTACTTTAAATGTCTAATCTACTTTTTGATTCTTCTACACTATTCACAAGTACAACTACCCATAACCTATTTCTTACATCCTTACACCCTACTCTTACAATTACATCATTTTTCTTACAATTTACTTTTCCAATATAACTTTATTACTTAAATTACTTATTTAATTTGAAAACTTACACAACACAACTCCATTCTCTCTCTCACCCCTCCAAAACCGGAGCAACTCCCTCCCTCTTTCCCTCTCTCCAATTTGTTTTATTTTCTTTTCTTTTATTACACAAACCCCAATCCATTTCTCTATATATACTCTTTTATACTAACTTCCTCTCACTTTCTCACTTTTCACAAAGCTAAACTCTTGCAAAAAATTTTCTTTCTCTCTTCCTCTCCCTCTCTCAAAACCGAACACACTTACACACACACATTCACATATTTTTCTTCAAGTTCTTGTTCCAATCTTTCAATAGGTAATAGATGTATACTTTAGTATCTTAAAACATGTAATGACAAGTTCATTCATGTGTGATTCCACACAAAATCCCCATGAGCTTCAAGCTAGGGATGTGGAAACACTTGAACATGAGATTCTTACCATCACAATGTTATAGATCTTGTTATTTGAAGTTATTTTGTTATTTTCTTGTTTTATTTTCAATTTATGTTATTATTGCTAACGATTTGTGCATATATTCATCATTTACATAACCATCATAGTGTTCATGCATTTATAACTAGTATAGTAAACTAGATCTAGTGTTTTGAGTTCATAAATGCATTAGACTTTTGTTTTGTTCATAAATAACTTATAGTAGCATGATAATAGTAGGCAAGTTTTAAAAAGCTCAAGATCTATTTTATTTTCAACAAAAATCATTCTTGAAAATTCGGATAAATAATTGAACCATATTTAGAAAAGCTATTTTTCCAACTTCAAAATGTATATTTTTCATTTAAAATGAAGGGCTTAGGGAATAGATATCATAAATGAATGATCTTGATGAGTAAAGTTTAGATCTATGAGTTTATAGTTTACTACCATGGATTTCTTTTATGTTTATGTTCATAGTAAGTGTAGATCTTGGTTTTGAACTCAAGTAAAAATGGTGAATTTCGTATCTAGGCAAGATCCACATTTAAAAACCATTTTCCAAGTGTCAAAATGAAAGTTTTACTTGAAATAATAAAGGCTTAATGGGTATATATCATCAAGACTTCATTTTATATGGTTCAAAGGTGATTTTCAAAGATTATTTTTCGAAACAAAATTCTATTTTCGGATCTAGACAAGGACATAACTTAACAACATTTTTTTCAACTCAAAAATAAAGTTTTTGTTTAAGATATGGAAGGCTCTTAAGATAAGATATGCAAGAGATGAATTTTCATAAGTTTAGATAGATTTTATCAAAAGATATGTCCAAAAATAAATTTTGTAAATTCGAAGCTCAATCAAGACCAATTTTGAATACCCATTTTTCAACACCAAAATGAAGGATTTGTTTAAAAAAATGAAAGGCTTATGGAATAAGCATCCATAGGAGATGTTTTTGATAAGTAAATGGTAGATCTACTAATAGAGATTCTCAAAATATGAAGAGATTACAAAGTATAAATTTTGAGTTTTATTCTAACTTTGTGAAATTCTGACAATTTCAAGATCATGCCTTAAAAACCCTTTTATCAACTCCAAAACTTGTGTTTTATATGAAAAATGAGGACTATAGGTCATAGATATCATCAAATAAAGATTTTTATAAGTTAAGATGGGATTTGCTGAGAAAAATATGTAGAACAAGGAGTAGAAATAAAGTAGGAAAATTTGAGTTGTTTGTCATTTTAAGAAATTCGTAATAATGGAGTAATGGCATGAAAACCCCTATTTTTCAAACTCAAAATGAAAGTTTTATTAAATAAATGAACTTCTTAGTAACTAGGTATGGTTGAGTCTTAATTTTCTAAGTATCAAATGAGTTTACTTAAAGGAATCACCAAAAAAAAAAAAAACAATTTTTACAAAATTTAGATTTTGGGATGAACCATATTTGAAAACATGTTTAAAAATATCATATTGGCGAAATTCGAGTGTCTTTTGAACCCGATCGAACACAGTTCTTGAAAAAAGTGTCTGGGAGCTCGGAATAGGAAAATTATTCCAAATATACCGTTAGACTCGTAAAAATATAAGATTTTCAAAAATATTATTTTCGTAATTTTTCGATAACTAAAAATATCAGATATCACATTTATACGCGTATTTTCTTACTACTGGTATTTAATTGTCATGTCTACTTTTACATACACTATTTTCTACTATTCCACACTATTCATCTATCTCTACTTTTTCTTACAACCTACTCTTACAACCCATACACCTATCTCTTACACATTTTCATTTCCAATACAATTTCACATATTTCATTTCTTACTTTTAATTAACAAAATAGCAAAAAAATAAATTTCACTCTCTCTCACCCCTCAAATTTGAGCCGGCCACCCCCATTTATGCCCAAATTGTTTTATTTTTACTTTATTTAATTAACACAATTTATCTCCCACATTTTCCTATAAATACCCTTTCATACTTCCACTTCTTTCACACTTCTTCTACACTAAAGTTACTATACCCAAATCTCTCTCAAAATTTCTCCAAGAAGTTTCTTACAGGAATTTCTCTTCTTCTTCTTTCTTTTAGGTAATATGTCTTCAAGAATTTCACATGTTCATCTACTTAGTATGAACTTAATGTGTGTTTTCTAAAACCATGAAGGTTAAGAAAGCAACAATAGGTTCATACTTTTTTTTTGTTCATAATCTAAATTCCTTTATGTTTCCTTTATGTTTATAACTATCTAATATATCTATATAATATATTATTATTTAGAGCATATAAGCTCATTGTCTTGCAATTTATTTACTTCCTTGAAATTTATTTAATTTCAAGTTGTTTTTAAGACTAGTCTTTCTAGTCTTAGACTTGTCCTCATCAAGTCAAAACATTTTCTTTTTCTTTTAGGACTAGCCATTTCTTAGTCTCGGGATACCTTGAACAAGCTAAGGTTCCAATACTTAATTTATTTTCTTAATTAGCTTATTCTTTCAAGTATTATGTTTCTTTATATTTTCATAACTTTATGACTCATATTCATGCATGAACATAATGGTTTTTGTCTCAACAAAACAAATGAAGAAATATTTTCTTAAAAATAAAGATTCTTTTCTAGAAACAAAAATAGGTAGTTAATGTTTTTCTAAAAACTAAGAAGCCATCTTAAACAACTTAGAGAAGTTCGTAATAGATTTTTATAAACATACATAAAATGGACTTTTTGAAGTAAACAAGGATTTTTTAACAACTTCATCTTTTCTTCATATAATAGAAATTCCTTTTCATTAAAATAAGATGATCTCAAAAGTCAAGAAGTCATTTTTCTAAATATAAAAGTGTTAAATACTTTCAAAAAGTGTTGGAAGCTAATTTTAGAAAAAAAAAAATCATTCCTTAAGAATTTAAGAAGATTATAAGATTTAGGAAAAGGAAAGAGATACTCATTATAAACAAACTTAAGATAATTTTTAAAGCAATTACAAGCAATTAAATTTAGAAATACTCATTTCAAATAACTCAAAATCTTTTCAAAGTAAAATGGACACTTCAAAAATTCTTAAATTCAAAATCTTTCAAAACTTTACTTTTTCATAATTTGAGACAACTTCATTAACTTCATACATTTGTCATGAGTCAATAAATATATATGAATATACTTTCCAAAAATTTTACAAGTTATTATATTGTCTATCTCTTCAAAGTGAGCTTTTGATAAAAGAAGGAAAACAAGTTTTTACAAATTCTTGGCAAATCTGGTCGTTGCCTTTTCGGGACCCAAACGACTTAGTTTGGTGAAAATAAGTTTAGAAATAGATATATCTTTTCTAATAGGTAGAAAGCGGTATATTATACGCGAAATTCCGAGTTAAAATGAGCAAATTATGACCATTTTAAGTTGGAATTTCCTCTTATACGATTTTACTGCGATTTTAAGAGAAGTTTAAGATCTTCAAGAATAGAAACTTCATGAAAGATTTATTTTGGTTATTCCATCTTGTTTAGGTGGAGAAGGATCCGAAATCGTATTTTCGGAGGATTACTTCGATTAGGATCTACCAACATGGAGTGAGTTATTCCTCTTACTAAGTTACATTTCCTTGTTTTGTACTTGTAAATAGAAGCACTAGAAATTAAGAGAAAGATAAAATGAACAATTGTTATGTGACCTGAAATTATGATTGTTTGAATATAAATTAAGAATATCGAAAGAAGGTTTGATAAATAAATTGTGATTCTTGTATTGATATGATGAGAATTGTGTTGATCACCTTTAACTTGAACTAAACATTTTTGGTTAAATTTATATTGAAACCAATTCATGCATATCATATACATGAGTCACATTTGTTTCATTACTATTCTTCGTGTGAGGAAACGAGGAAATGATAGTGGTGGCTGGTAGGAGCTGGAAAGTCTACATGGTGGCTAGTAGGAGCCGAAAAGTCTACAGGGCAAGTAGGAGCCGGTAAATCTGCAGATATTGATGGTCGTATGGGCCTGTAAACTCCCAACCCTTGTCATGGAGGGCGTTAACTCCATGCTACACTTGATTTTCGGTTAATCATGTGTATTTTGTGTGTTCATATAATTGATGCATTCTCATATGTTTTGATTAAAATACTTGTATGAATTATGGAAATATCTTATAGTTGGAATTATCTCACTAAGCTAGTTTTGCTTATACCCTTATAGCTTTTTATTACAATACGATTACCTTTGGTTAGCCCTAAGGAGCCCCGTTTGCCAGGTACGAGTATAAGCTACCAGGAGTTTTTGGGAGAAGCTTTATGTATTTAAGTTTTGAACATAGGCTTCTAGGAAAATCTCTATAGTAGGCTTATGTCATAGTTGTTATTATTTTAAAGACTATTAAAGCGGGGGAATGCCACTAAGATGATGTAAGGATATTATTATGAAAATATTATGTTTGTTTATATAAGTTCTTGCTTGCTTATATTATCTTCTTAAACGTAATACCCCTATGAGTCTCCTATTATCTTGGAAGCACGCCTTGCATGTGATATCGAAGCTCCTGCGTGACTAAGGTTGTCATTCATTAGCTTTAATATTATATGCAGCGGACTGCCACGTTTAGGGTACCCTCCAAGGCGTGACACGTGGCAGTCCGCCGCATATAATATTAAAGCTAATGAATGACAACCTTAGTCATGCAGGAGCTTCAATATCATATGTAAGGCGTGCTTCCAAGATAGTAGGAGACTCACATGGGTATTACATTTAAGTAGATAACAAAAGCATGCAAGAACTTATATAAATAAACATGGAATATTCATTGGATAATAATCTCTTACAACTTCTTGGGGGTATTCCCCTGTCTAAAAAAGTCTTGATTAACTAAACCATTAACAAGGTATACATAAATAAACTATAAGCATACTATAGAGATTTTCTTAGAATTCTATGTTCAAAACTAAATACATATAACTTCTTCCAAAAACTTCTAGTAGCTTTGGCTCATACCTGGCATACGGGGCTCCTCGGTGCCAACCACAAATAATCGTACTGTAACAAAAAGCTATAGGTGTAAGCCCCAAAAAATTTCGGTAAATAATTCCAAGATGAACTTCGAAAATAAACCCTAAAAATCACTCCAAATTAAAACCGAACTTCGATAAGTCCTAAATCCCGAATGAATCCAGAAACTTCTTAGTCTTGAGAAAATAAGAATCCTTAAAAACAAAATAAGAAATCAACGTACTTCAAATCCAAGACCCCGACTTATGACAAATTTCGTATTTAACTCTGACTTATAAAATCGGGTAATATAGAACTCAAAAACAAATTATTAAAAAGTAAATAACGATTAACTTTCGGAAATGAAACCCAATTCAAGAATTCCGAAAACGTTAAAAGATATTAAATAATTACAAAAATAAAAATTTAAGATAAATTTCTCAAATCAAATATGTTGTGTAAACATAAAATATCAGTTTCTAAATTGGCAAAAATCTAAACCGGAAAATCACCTGGAAACCCTAAGTGGAATACAGTAGTTTTAAGTCCGGCAATCTAGCGCCCTTAACCCTAGAGGCCGAGGTGTAGCTAAATGTGTAGAATAGCTCGTAGTAATATAAGTTTACTTAAAAATATCATATTGGTAAATTTTTGACCTATTTTAAACCCGTTCGGATACAGACTCCGAATAGCGTGTCTTGGGGCTCGAGATATCAAAAATATAACATTAATACCGTTGGACTCGTAATTTCATAAGATTTTCAAATATATCAGTTATATAATTTTTCGGGTTATAAAAGTTATAGTTATAATCTTTTTATCGTATTTTCATTACTACCGGTAATTAATTAGTCTTTTGCACTATTTACTTTTATTTCATTACATAATTTTACTATTCTTATAAAGCCTCATATTTTTAGATAAATATTTTATATATTATAGAAAATTTTGTTTTTCCAAAATTTAGTTCGTTTCGGGTTTATACGGGATCAGATTCTGTTTAGGATCCGATACTAAAAATAAAATAAATTAATTTAATAATTGTAAAATATTTTAAAATATTTTTATTTTCATAAATAAATTTTTAGAATTTTTTGGGTTATAAAAATATCATTTATAACCCATATTCGCGTATTTTGATTATATCGGTAACTTATTTGATAATTCGCTAAAATAAATTAATTAATTATGTTATTTTAATTATGAAAAATCTGCTACAAATATTTGGAATAAATTTTCTATTTTTATTTTATTTTATTAAAAAAGTACTCTTACAACCCATACTTTTAAA
The DNA here is from genome assembly GCA_024138025.1 of Combretum micranthum. NCBI lineage: Eukaryota > Viridiplantae > Streptophyta > Magnoliopsida > Myrtales > Combretaceae > Combretum > Combretum micranthum. The sequence continues at coordinate 175,568 of JAMXBD010002617.1, forward strand.
TACATCTTTTACATATCACTTCTTTTTCACTTCAATCTCTTTACACTTTATTATATCACTTCATGGCAGATTTTGACTCCTTTATGGCTGCCTTGACTTTTGAAATACTCCAAAAATTAATTAAAATCACCCTCTTAGATAACTTGTAGTAGCATGATGATAGTAGGAAAGTTATAGAAAGCTCAATATCTATTTTATTTTCAACAAAAATCATTTTTGAAAATTCGGATGAAAATGGAACCATATTTAGAAAAGTTTTTTTTCAACTCCAAAATGTATATTTTTCATTTAAAACGAAGGGCTTAGGGAATATATAACATGAATGAAAGATTTTGATGAGTAAGTTTAGATCTATGAGTTTATAGTTTACTACCATGCATTTGTTTTATATTTATGTTCATATCAAGTGTAGATCTTGGTTTTGAACTCAAACAAAAATAGTGAAATTCGTATTTTAGCAAAACCCCTATTTAAAAACCACTTTCCAAGTGTCAAAATAAAATTTTTACTTAAGATAATTAAGGCTTAATGTATGTATATCATCAAAGACTTCTTTTTACAAGAATCAAAGGTGATTTTCAAAAGTTATTTTTAAAACAAAAATTTCATTTTCGGATTTAGGCCAAGGCATATTTTTAAAACATGTTTTCCAACTCAAAAATGAAGATTTTATTCAAGATATGAAAGGCTCTTAAGATATGATATGTAAGGAATGGATTTTCATAAGTTTAGATAAATTTTAGCAAAAGATATTTCCAAAAATAAATTTTGTAAATTCGGATCTCAACTAAGACCTAATTTGAAAACCCATTTATCAACTCTAAAACTCATGTTTTATGTGAAGAATGAAGGGTATAGATAATAGGTTCATTAAGTAGTGATTTTTATAAGTTGAAAGGAGTTTTGATGGATTAATGTGTAAAACAAGAAGTAGAATCAAGATGAAAAATTTTGAGTTAGTAGTCAACTTGTAAAATTCGTAACTTTAGATGATGCCCATGAAAACACCTATTATCCAAGTTCAAAATAAAAGTTTTATGTATTAAATGAAGTCCTTAAGTAATAGGTATCATAAAGTCTTAGATTTTAATGCATTAAACAAGTTTTTCCCAAATGAATAATTCAAAAAGTGGATTTTCCAAAATTCGGATTTTTGAGTAAATCCTATTTGAAAACATAGTTGCAAAGTGTAAAATGCAAATTTTTATGAAAAAGTGAAGTCATTAGTGGTTATGTATGATTGAGCCCTAATTTTCTAAATATCAAATGATTTTTACTTAAAGAAATCACTCAAAAACTAGTTTTCACAAAATTCGGATTTTGGAATCAACCCTACTTGAAAACATGTTCACAAAGTCTAAAATGGAAATTTTTATGTAGAAATGAAGGTCATAAGTAATAGATATAATGAAGACTCAATTTTAACAAAAATAATTATATTTTTTTAAGTAATAAATCCAAAACAAATGGAAATGATCAAAGTTAGAAAACTAGATTTTTCATAAGTAGTTGTTATTATGGTCTTGCAAAATAAAAAGTTATAAAATTTTTTTTTAGCAAGAATCATCAAGATCATGCATACATCAAACTCATCTCATGTCATTCATGTTAGGAAATCATTCGTATTGCATGAATGGCTAATCTATATAGTAGGAACATTACAAACATTTACAAAACTATTTTTCGAAATTGAAGTTTGCTACTGTCCTAATCTGATACGACCTTTTCGAAGCTTTAAAGTTTTCAAAACTTAAATATAATATTAGAAATAGATAGATCTTTAGAAGTAAATAGAAATCGATATATAATTTGCGAAATTCCGAGTTAAAATGACCAAGTTATAGCCGTTTTAAGTTGGAATTTCCGCTTAGGACGAGAATTATGAATTTGATAGTTTGTATAAGATCGTTTGGATAAGTTTGAGTTGAAATACTTATTAGAGTATTTCTTCCTTTTTAGGTGATCCCGAAATCAACGATTCCTTACCAGCGAATTACTTTTACTAAAAGACCGGTGATCCAATGGCCGAATGAGTTTTCTCTTTATTTTGTTACCCTATTTGTGGTTGTAGCTAGTTGCATTAGAATTATAGGAACAAGATCAAAATCGATATGAATGGGGATGGGATATATGATGAGACTATGATGAATGTATGCCAAAGAGTATTAAAGTATATCGAAACCATGATATGATTGGATAACCGCATTGTTCATATTATTTCTGTTATGTGTATGATATTGGTTGGTCACTCTAAAGAATGTATGAATATTATGACCTAAGCAACAATTAAATTGGTCATGCATCGCATCGGACATATTGCATTTGGTAGCGTGCTACTCCTACGGAGGTCGATTGGTATGGTCCGAGGACTCGTTGGATAATGAAACCCAGTATCAGAGCTCATTCATAAGGAACTAAGGAGCATCGGGATGCATTCCATGTGTAAGCCTAGCCGAGTTGAGTGCTATGGACCGAGGGCTTGGGGACTAGCAGCGGTCGTGTAGACTTTCAATACCATCCTTAACCCAAGATACTAGGGATAAATCCGTTCTTTGTGTAGGTTCCGGATACCCATACATAATTGTTTGCTCATGTGTTTGTTCATGCATAGCATATGGATGATTATAACTTGCTTGTTATGGTACATAATTAAGAGAACTCTCACTAAGCTAGTGTAGCTTATACCCCAATAGATGTTTAAATGAACAAGTTATCTCAAGAATGCAAAGTGGGGACCGAGATCATTGGAGCCAAACATGACTTCGGGATTTCGGCAAAGAATAATAATGTTTGAAGTTATCAGCTAGGTTTTATGATTTGCCTTGTAATAGTTTTATGGAAGAAGTCTTTGGATGAATGTAGTTGAAGTTTAATGATTTGTATTTTGAAGAATAGTGAATTGAATTTCCTTTACATTGTTACTTACGTTATATCAATATAAAATGTATCACTGCGATGAGTCTCCTC